>BQNB010130660.1:4753-18905 GCA_026074375.1 Tanacetum coccineum
ATGATTAAATGATCAAAGGATTTTAGAGAGGATAAGTGGGTTGTTTTGAGCAGAAAGAATGAGTGCAAAAGGTGAGAAAAATGTTGAGGAATAGTCCAGTATTTATAGGACAAGAAGGAGGAGCGGAGTCTATGGCCGGCCCCCTTAAATAGGGTGCCGGCCCCCTTAAATAGGGTGCCGGCCCCCTTAAAATTAAGGGGGCCGCCCATGTAATTAAGGGGGCCGCCCCTTATTCAGACGCTCCTTTTTTGTCCTATTCAGGGGAGGTGTTTACTGGACCATTTCTAGCCGTTTTAGGTCCGAAAATTTGAAATTCAAAATGTTTATTTTGAATAAAACATTTCTTTTAAATGTAAAAAATGTTTTGTGATGTTTATAAAAAGTTTACAACATTTTATAAAAGTTTCCTTTGATCATAAAATGCATCAAGCATTTGTTTATTCATACCTTGGAGTGATATAAGTTTGAAATGAATATTAACCACTAATTACTTGTTTATGTTTTAATTTTTCATTGAATATTTTTATATTTTGTGATTATCAAAATGTAAGGATGTGAAAAATATTAATAATGTTTTTAGGCATTATTTCTATCAACAGTCGGGACTTATAAAATAATATTATATAACTTAGTATTTAGTTTTCTTGATAAGTTTTAATTAAAATAGTTATCTCTTTTGTAAAAGTATAGTTTTCGTTTATTTACCGGGTTATTATATAATTTCCATTTAATAAAATATAAAGACTATATAACTTTGTTCTTTTATCGGATTTTTAAGATAATAGAAATTTAAAAGAAAAATTACTAAGTATATAAGTTTTTAGAAATTTCGGCATGACCTTGCCGTTTATACAATGTTTCCATGTATCTAAAATACAATATTTTCTATTTTTCCATCAATCAATATCACAAGTATTTTCGCGTTTCATAATTAATACTTTGTCAAATTTACATAAATATCAAATATAATTAAAACCAAACGCACCCTTATTTAGGGCTGTTAAAACCAAACACACCCTTAACAGGCTGCTGGTAACCCAAACGCACCCTTAGTGGGACACTGTTAACCCAAACGCACCCTTAACCCGTAAATGTAGTAACAAACACCCTTTTAGGGCTGTTTGGACGCAGAAACAAACACCCCTTTATGGTGATAAACGCAGAACCAAACACCCCATTACGGCGTGTTTTCGAGTCGAGTTTACCAAAAATAAGGTAGGACGAGATACATCAAGAAAGAAAGACAAGGTAACCACAAGCCCGACACCATGCAGTGGGTGCGGCTGTGGTGGTTGCGGTCCAAACCGAACACCACATATGGTGGTGTGCTCGATAACAAATCAACACTCAAAAACATAAATAAATTCGAATCAAGCCACCCTTAATTAGTTATTGATTTTTCAAGAAAAATATGTAATCATCCAAATCGGAAAAGAGGGGTGAAAGTGGCGGTGGTTTCGAAGTGGTGGCTGTGTCGTGGTCACGATGGCAGTAGGTGTGGATGCAGGGCGTGATGGTGAATCTGTGGTGATGATGGTGATGTTGGTGTGCGGCTGGCGGTGATGATATTATAGCCACGATGGTGGCATGGTGATGATAGCGGCGTCGGTATGTGATGGAGTGGAGATGGTGTGGATCGGTGATGGGGTTGGTGCATGTCAATAGATCGGTGGTGTTGAGGTGGCGGATATAGAAGCACGGCGACCTTGCCGGAAAACTTCTGGTCGCCGAAAAAGATGAGGCGCCGGAAAAAAAATTAATAGGGAGGGTGTGTGTGTTTAGGTTATGTTATGAATGAGAAAAAAAAGTATTTTTATTTATATATTGAAATGTTTAAAACAAAGTGACAAGTTCTTAGAAGTCTAGGGTAGGTTTTATAAATGTTTCCCCCATGGACTAAAGTTGTAATATTTTGGGAAGTTTTTGTAAAATATTTGTTTGGGACTCGTTTGAGCTAGTAAACGGTCGATTCAAGACGCGAGAGTTGCGCCATTGCGTTCCAAATAATTTTTCCATCAAAAATGAGTATTCACTCAAATATTATTTCATAAATGTTTTTAAAAGTTTATTTAAAATTGTTTATTATTTATTGAGTAATACTTTTAAGCTTTGTCCGAAAAAAATAAATCTTAATTTAAATGTTCGCGTTTTCACAAACGTTTTTGAATAAAATGTAAAATGATTTATTAAATATTTTTGTTAAATAAATTTCGATAAATAAATAAAATTTTATTAGTCTCGTGTCGGTACGCGTTGTTCTCGTTTTCAAGCCAGATAAATTTGAAAAATTAAAATTTATAAATGAAAATCATGATTTATTTTTAAAATAAGTTCCGAAAAATTATTGGTTACGCGGTAGTAGTTTTTATACGATAATAAAAGGTCAAAAAGTTAAGTCAACCCGAAAAGTCAAAAGGTAAAGTAGTCATTTAAATTTCTAAAAAAATTGACGGTTGTCACACAGTACCACGAAAGAACTAATGAAACGTACAAATATCCAAAGAAGCAAACCCGAACAACCAATATTCATCAAGATGCCGAATAAAAAAGTTAGATCATCCATAACGTCATGGTACAAACAAGGGATGCTAAAATGAGGGTTATATATATCTGAACGAATAATCGAGCAGACGAACAAACTCCATAATCGTAATAATAGCAATAACGGGTATCCGAGGTATCTGCAAGCGGTAGATAGAAGGGGAAACATACTAACTTCATAACTATTCATAACACAACCGCACATAATATAACATCTTACACTACCAACTAACAAGCAAACACCGATCAATGCAATCATGGTCACAAGTCTACGTGTGTGATGCCTTTATAATTATGTTGGCCACCATAATTATAATTGCATCCTTTCACACGTATACTTACTTCCAAGACTACACCTCTCAATGATAACACACATATAAGCACATATACCACATTGCACATCTTAAACCACTCCAATATAACACAGAAAAAGATGCTCCGTCAAATAAATACTTACTTATATAAAAATAAAATCAAAACGACATAAAGAAACGAAAGTCTCGCAGCGCCTCCAAAATATAAAATATCCGAAAGAAATAATCAATAGCATCGTGACGAGGTAAAAGACGGAATAAACTTATGCTGGGCCTCGCTTGGGTTTGACTTTGCCTTCGCAAGAGTCACCCGACTCCGCGGGTCCAGGCCTACTACGAGCATTCGACAAGTTCCATAAGAGGCGCCTTCTCAATTGGCTCCTCTTTTGGATCACTATAGCGCTTAAGTCCAATTGGGAAAATGGTTCCCCAAGAAAACTTCTTACGGATAAGGGAGACATAGCTATAAATAGTAAGGACTTAATATATACCATATTAAAAAATAGTAGACAAAATAGCTAAATAAAAGTTAGAAAAAATAAGATAATAAAAGCTATATAATTAGGGGAAAGTATAACAGTTATAATACTAAACATTTAGGCCCTAAAATGCATCTATATGAAGGACTCCTAGGTTATAGTCTAGGCTTAACCACCTACTTCTCTATAACCAAAGGCTCTAATACCAATCTGTCACACCGCGCCAAGGCGAAAACACGAGGCGTAACATCATGGATATCATCACAACACAATGGTGTCAACAATAGAGAATCACTACATGCATAACTAGAAATAAAAGACACTATGTGTCATGACAATACCGAAAACAAAAAAAACGACATCTTGTATTAATGAAAAAGGGTTCTCATCAATACAAAGGCAATGTATCACAACCCTATCAAACCTAATAACATTCAAGAATCCATGCAAACAAATACGAGACGAAAACAAGAAACTTCCAATGCCATCCTAAAGGTCTCTCTAGCCACTTTCTATTACTTCAACACCTTCATAACGCTCACATGAAAATGATGCTTAAAATGTCAACACAACGGTTGGTGAGAGTCATAGGTTTTGAGACACCAATACAAGATTTAACTCAATCATCGTGATTATAAAAAAACATGACATGACAAATAAGCTGGCTATTATACATGCTAGCATTCATGCAACTAAGAATCTCAATTGGGACGGAATGTGTCCCCCGATCCAATGCAATAAAAATAGTCATGGAGAGGAATGAAATCCCCAAATTCTAGACTCTTAGTACCGTATCCGCACACACACAGGTTCATACCCACACCAAGTAGGCGAAACCTCTTGCCCACAAAGTAGGCGAAGAACAATGCAACAACATACAACATGCAGCACATAACATATAATAGCTAGCTAAATGTCCATGTGTAACTTGAACCATATAATCATAGAATCAAAACATTTCGAAACATATTTTGCATCATTTCCATCCCAATAAAACATAGTAAAATGGGACTATGAAACTCATCTGGATACTCAAACGCAGCTTCCAAATCTCTACACGCAACTATACAAATAAATAAACACGGTTACACGCGACCAAGATAAAAGCTCTAGTCTATGTAACACACATATGATGGATGTCTAAGGGTTTAGTTAACCATCATGGGTCACCCTGACATCATGCCCAACCTTAACCATCTTAGTAACACTTAACACTAGCTATTTACAATTAACTCAGAATTGCAGAATTTTAGTGTCTCTTTACGTACCAAAAACCCTTACTTAATGACCTTCATAAATTATACCAAAAATCACCCATGTTCATTTATGAGTATATTAACTACCTTGTGATTCCCAAGTATTACTTACATGTGTAACTACCTCAAATAAAATCAAACTTTAAAACTATCCTAATTCGGATCTGATTGCACACCAAAATATATCACTCAAACTACCATACTTAGACATGTTTTCAGAGGCTAATGTTTACAGGATTTTCCATAGACATATGGAACTTAACCACTATAAAAGGGCTAAGCTTAATTCCACTTTTAAGTATAGGTTTTACCCTCACAAACATAACCTAAATCTGACCCGTATTTACTGATCTGACAACTTTTAGTGTAACCAACATTTGAATGACTTTCCGACCTTAAAAACTTTCGAGGCCAGATTTTATGGAAAGTAGACTCTTTTGGATTATTCATAGGCTCAAGAAACATATCAATACACGTTTTTATCATCTAGATATCAGTCGTTGAACATGACCCAAAATTCTGCTCAACCCTAAATCAAGTTTTAACGCAAATCTAACCTAACCAATTGCATGAACATGACCCTAATCAAGCCCTAATCATTCTATCATCATTAAATATCATTAATATTCTGAATTTTATGAAACCCTACAATCCATCATTGATTTTGTTACATGAATGCATTATTTAAACTAGGATCAACACACTTACCTTGATGATTAGCACCTAAACCACAACTCTTGATTGTTTCTTGAATTCACAAGTGAAAAATCAACTTCTTAGGGTTTTTAGGAGAGGGAGATCGCACGACATAAGGTAAAGGGTCAAAAGGACGGGCCAAGTTTGGATTTTAATCTAAATCCTACAAGTCCTAACCCAATTCTAACTTAGTTTAGTAAATTTTTTTTTCTTTTAAACCCAAAACCGGACGCACCATATATATATTTTATTATTAAATTATTAATTAACTAATTTACATCATTTCCTTTAGTTTTAATAAAAACCTAAGCTAGTTTGATTAAACCTTTTTACTTAAACGCTACTTACTAAACTTTCTAAATATAACTTTCATTTCACCAAACCACTTTTTATTTTTAGAAAGTTTGCTACAAACTTCTATATTTCACTCACATGCTTCCTTTCCAATAACTTACACTTCTTATAAACGCTTAACTCTTAAAAACCAAGAATTGACGTAGCAATGCATGCAACACGTCTTTCATTTCCATTATCACCACACGTGAACAAATGGAATACTTAACACCAAACTCATATGCCCACAAAATAAGATGATCATTTACCTCTAAAATGACATCATGCACATAAGTAACCCACTTCAACATACATATAGAACACATAGCACGCAAGAAACATACAAAATAGACACTTAGCCATTTCTAAAGGTATAAACTAACCTGCTCAAATCACGGTTGTCACAGTATCCCCCCCTTATGGAAATCTCGTCCCGAGATTTAACTAGTTGGTTCAACAGCACGATCAACAAATAAATGAGGATACTTAGACTTCATATAGTCTTTGCGTTCCTAAGTGAACTCGGGTATAACACCCCCTGTTTTAGGGTCATTGACGCCGTCAATAAATCCACAATGTATCTTTTGTATTGTACGCATTTGATTTAAATCATAAACGTTAAGTTAAATCGCGTACGCTAAATATTAGCGTTCAATGTAAACGGGCATCAAACGATTAAATGTTTACATCAAGCAAGTGTTAAGTAATTATTTTGAGTATAATTATTAACTTTGTTCATTGTATTTTTATTGGTTGCGTAAATTGATTACGTTTCGCGATAGAATACGTTTAGGCATTCCCGGAACCACCAAAACTTTTCTACGCTTCAACAAATACCCACTTTTATACCCAATACCCAAAAATTACAAAAATACATCATATATATGTTACTATGGCCGGATATAGGTGTAAGTATACAAGAAATATCTCAAAAATTTGGCAACTTGCATTGTACATTCACCAACCAATTAAACCATAAGTCTTTGCAAGCAAAAGACCATGCCTTGACCAACTATTTCCCTAAAATCCCTCATCTTGTCCAAGACTTTCCTATGACACATTTGACTTGTCCAAGACTTTCTTATATCATATATACTTGCACCTTTACAAGAGATAACATTCACACTTCACTTTACATAACAAAAATCAATTTTTGTCTCCCTTTTGGCTCCTTTAACCCACGACATTCCACAAACACACACCAAATCCATACAAAATTTTAATTGTAACATTTACACACATCCCTACATCATTCCTAAGATGTCTTAAAGTGTTTAGAAGGATTGGTTTAAGCATTTTCAAGGTTTAAGCAAGGAAAAGCAAGATTAGGGTTTTGAAAGTTTGCAAGCTGATTTTAAAGGGGTTTTCCCCTAAAACCAAAAGGGGGGGGGGTTTTATGGATATATTTCTCATCATCATACATCAATATAAGGTTATCTAAAAACCCATATGTCTTTCTTTTTATCATTTTATGATATATGATGGTTCATTATAGCTAAATCACCATTTAGGACTTTTAAACATGTAAAAAGAGTTTTTACTTGTAATCATGGATTTGTGCACTTTTACATATGATATGTTGTTGTTAATATCATGATAAAATGGACATAAAAGTATTGTACCATGTTGATTTAGTGTAAAAATGGATATATACAAATTAGGGTTTTAAAAGTTCACTTAATAAGTTTCAAGTAAAAGTAAGGCAAATGACTTGTTAATCTTGTTCATGGACTTTTGTTTATGTTATATGAATACTAAAATAAGGTATGAATAGAATCTAACATTTGTACACACTGTTTAATGTATAAAAAGTTCAATTGTAAACTAGACCATAAAAAAGTACTTAGGGAGATGTTATGTTTCATGTGATGTAATGGCTTGTTAAACTATTGAATCATGGACTCAGAGACAAAACATGGGACCTAGTACACTAATATAAGTATGACATATGATTTAAAGGATGTGTAAGACTTGTGTAATTTTAATTAGTGAAAGTCAATACAATAAAAGAATATACGTTAGTATATAAAAGGCTATGCAAAGGGCTGTTTGGATTCGAATTTCATACAGTGGGTTTTACATTTTATATATAATACACCTCATGACGATTCCAAAAAGATAAGAAACTCGAAAAACAGATTAATAACGAAAAAGATACGGTAAAAACAAGTTATACGTTAATTAAACGGAGTTTATAAAATAACATTTTTATAAAATTAAGCCAAAACCGAAAGTTTGAATGTTTTTTTAACAATTAAAAACCATTTCATAGGATTTCCAAAACGATAAGAATCTTAATTAATTCGATAAAACGAAGAATATATGAAATCTCGCGAGTTTATATACTTAAAAAAGGCATAAAAATACATTTATGAAAACATTTTTATAAAAGTTTACTGTTCATGACAAAACATTTATTTTGTAAACCTCATAAATATATAGAACTTTCAATTTACGAGAACGTGCCTTGAAAGAAATCGCTAAAAAGAGCTATAACGAATAAAAATACGAACGTTTACGGTTTTACGATATACTAAAACTCCAAAAATAATTTTTATAACTGCTGTGAACAGTAAAAAGTACTGTCATCAGGGACTAAACAAAAAGAAAAGATCAAATATTGATAACTCGTCTTAATACGAAAACGTGGACATAAGAAACGCAAGAAACAGACTTGAAACGCGAAAGTAACGCCAGTTTTACTACAACAGAAATTATAAACGTTTTAATTTATTAAACACAATTTTACCAAAACATTCGATGGTGATAGCTATATAGAATTGTATATGTAGAGTTACCCAATGTGAAATAGTACTTATACGACTTTAAAATAAATTAGGTTACAACTGACGATATTGCGTGACGCATTATTTGAAAAAACTTGATATTCGCTCACTCAAGGTGAGTTCATAGCCCCACATTTTACATGATTTGTTTTATAAGTTTTTGGGGTGAGAAACATGCACTGTTATATAATTGGACACCACGTGGAATAGTTTTATATAATAATTACTTTGTTATTCCTAAGTAGCGATAACCCAAGTTGATTCCAATATCAATGAACTGTTTACATAACAGATTGTGAGCGCGAATGTTATGATAGATCTATTGGGATTGACATCCCGTTTGTGATATAGCTATCACTGGGCAAACGAACAAACACAATGTCGAACATAGATGTTGCGGGTTAGAACATCTCACGGGCGAATGTAGGCCATTTATATGTATTCATTTAAGTCGAGCTTCAGTGTCATGAGCTTTAGGGCCAACGTAAATACATTTATATGATGTCTTTATCTGTTCATTATCATACACTAGGGGAAATCTTGTGGTCATACAATATATGATTTATCAAACCAATGAATTCACCAACATTATTGTTGACGTTTTAAAGCAATGTTTTTCAGGAGATCAGTAAGCATAAGGTGCAAAGGATACATTGGTGATTTTGTTTTGGGATGTCATGCTAAGGAATAAGTTTGCATTAGTATTGTGGAAACTCATGTGTTTGAACCAATAACCTTTGTAATAAATAACATAAAAACAGGTAAACAGCTTCGGCTATTGGTATCAAACAACTGGTAAAACCAATGTATCGGTTTTAAAATGACTTTTGGGTCTGTTCTATATATATCTTGTGTTATTGATCTATGAAAGTAACACGCCCCAGACCTTATCTGTTGAGACCAAAATTGGGGTGTTATAGATTGTATATTAAGACCAAGGTTATAGAGAACCAGGTCAAATGTTTTTGCTGGACTATAACCGTTTTCAAACAACGAATTCATACAAAGGCGTTTACCACGGGACATAACATAAATGAGCATACATTCATGCATACACACTTGTTGGTCGGCATTAGTTGGTTGGACTAGATTCATTCATAAATGATATACATGTTATATATAAATGTATATTCTAAAAGAGTCTTATATTTAAATACTATATAAGCTATTTTGAATTTCAGATTCAGTCATGTTCGAGTTTCGGATGAATCAGGGGTTACATACACGAAGGTTTCCAGCCCATTTGAGGGTTTATCAGACATAGGATCACCGAGAGCCAATGATCACGAGTACCTTGAGCTGCCTGGGATGCTAGAGGACCCATACGTAGAGGCCGCTCTTCAGGCCCCACCCTCTCCAGATTAATCGTGCCAGGCCCTGAGGATCAGACAGGCACCACCTTCACCGATTATTTACCCAGGCCAGAGCATGTCTGATGAAGAGATAGTTAGCTAGAGGATCTTCCATAAGCTGAGGATTAGCACACTCCACCTGCTTAGTCACCTAACTATGTCCCGGAGTCTGATTCCTGAGGCGTACCCGGTTGAGGATGACGATGAGACCCCGAGGAGGGATCCTGTGACTTTCTGCTGATGGACGTAGATGACGGAGACGATGATGGATAAGCTAACAAGGAGGAAGAGGATGATGATGATGACATGGAGGCTGAATGAGGGATAGGAGGAGGATGAGCACCCAGCTCTGCCGACTCGTAGTTGTGCTTTACCAGCTACGATCAGGCCCCATCTGCGGAGGAACAGAGCCGTTTCGAGACTGATATCCTGCGCCACACACCCACCACACCCTGCAGATTTACAGCTAGATTTCTATTCCAGCCTCCAGTACTACACCATTATGGTCTGATGCAGAGGTTTGTTAGACTTCTCGCTAAATCTACCCACCATCATCACCACTCTCCCCATGGTCTTCACCACTTCCCCAGATACCTTCTCCACCACTACCCTCGATACCATCTCCATCACTACCAGTATCACCACCACTACCAGTATCATCACCAGTGCCTGTGTTATCTCCATCACCACCTCCTAGCCCCATTCGTTCATTGGGCTATCGAGCTGCTATGATCCGGCTGAGAGCTGAGGCCGCATCTACTTCCCATTCTCTACCATTACCACCACTATATCTAAACCACCCTTACCAGATCAGATGCACCATCATCAGGGATACCACCACCCTTGCCCATATCAGTTCCTACTTCATCACCACCATTGCTACTACCCTCTACTAGTCGTAGGGAGGACAGACCCGAGGTTACCTTACCACCTCGGAAGAGGTTAGGTATCGCTCTTGGTCCTAGATACGAGGTAGGAGAGAGCTCATCTGCTGCTGCTGCTAGACCGGCTGGAGGTCTTAGGGCAGACTATGGCTTTGAAGCACTATAAGATAGGGAGGATCAGTCGTGAGTTCTGGAGAGAGAGGTTGATATGGAACACCGACTCATGGGATGAGATAGATTTTGAGACCCTGCAAGGGCACCAAGTTAGACAGACACGGAGTGGGTCCGACATATGATAACATTTGAGACTAGGGTTAGGCAAGACACGGATGAGATTTATACGAGGTTGGACAATGAGCAGAGTCAGAGATAGCTATTGGCTGGTCAGCTCAATATGTTGTTTCGAGACAGACGAGCACATGCATATACACGTCATCAGATGGAGACAGAGGCTAGATTATCCCGAGAGGCTTGGAGGTGATCGATGGATGCGAGTGATCTTGCCCGCCAAGAGGTTATGTCAATACGCACTACCGTACTAGGTCAGATGTCAGAGATAGAGAGTTGCATGCTACTGATCGCAGGAGACAGGTTGTGACTTCATAAATGCTGAAGGCAGACCATAGGAGATCTACAGAGATGAGAGAGTTGAGGACAGCTGATCATACCCGACAGCAGCAGCTTATTCAGACATTGACAGTGATGCTGTCATTATAGGGACAGGTGACCTCGTCATTACAATGACAGGTGACCACACTACATGGACAGGTGACAGCACTACAGGGACAGGTTACCGCACTACAGGGACAACAGGGACCCGTTGGAGGTCCTGCACAGCCAAAGCTGTCCAAGGAGGCTGGTAGCAGTATCATAATAAATTCAGTTATGCTAGTCATTTTGTATATAGCCTACTAAGTATTACGGGTTTAATCCCGGCTAGTAAGGCTTTAGGTTGTTATGTTTATTTTGTAACCTAATCATTATGATCATTTTGTATCTGAACCATTCATGTATGTTTTCCAATTTATATATGGAATGGTTGTATTATGTCACGTCTGTAATCGAATTTGTTTATGAATGAATGTCGATTTGGTTATATCATTGTTGATTACAATTCAGTTGTATATTTTACTGTGTGATGTGATCTCACTTTATTTATCATGTATATGTCATGTCATGGTTATGATTTAATGAAATCTAACGGGTATTGTATTTTCTTGTGATTGAAGAAAATGGCACCAAAACGAGCCACAAGGTCAACACCGGTCACAACAACCCCAGCCCCAACAACAACCACCACCACATCGGTCACTAATGCCCAACTTCAGGCAATGATTGACCAAGGTGTCACTGCCGCTTTGGCAGCACGTGATGCAAACAGGAATGGCGATGACAGCCACACTTCGGGAACGGGTGGCAGAAGGACTGAACGCGTTGTTGTGAAATGCAACTTACTCAAGACTTAATGAAGTGCAAACCTCAAATATTTCAAAGGCAAGAGGGAGTTGTTGAATTAACTCATGTTCGAAAGGATAGAAGACTGTTATCCTCCATAAGCAACTGCTTCTGTATTAAAATCAGATTAAGTGTTTCCACTTATACTCTTCTAGCAGGAGCTCTAACATTGTGGAAATTCTTCATGTTTGACTGTCAGTCATGATGTAGAAAATATGCAATGACATAGCCGATCTGAGAAGAAATGTCTGACAAGTACCTATCTAAGGAACGAGATGAAAAAAGCTTGAGGCTAATTGTGAATTTGAAAGTGAAGGTACTGATGTGATAGGGTACAAACCAACATTCCAGGAACTAGCACTGCTGTGTGTTAGGATGTTACTTGAGGATCTAACAAGATGAAAGGTACGTCAGCGAATTACCCGACATGTTCCTTGAAATATTGATTAGCATCAAAGCCGAAAACTACTGCAAGAGGCTTGTTTGAAAAGGCCCACTAAACTAATAAGGATAAGAAAGTCAGCACCAATTGCAGAAAAACAGGCTAGAGAACAAAGTAAGTTTGAAACACTTCCCGAAACAATCAAAACCAACAACAACAGAACAAGAGGCAGAACACTGGCATGGCTTATACTACAGGGACTGGTGAAAAGAAGCCATACAGGGGATCTAAAACCCTATGCGCTAAATGCAACTATCACCACGATGGTCCGTGTGCTCCAAAATGCCACAAATGCCACAAATGCAACAAATTTGGCCATTTTGCCCGTGACTGTAGCCCTGCGTGACACGCAGTGTCCAAAACTAGTCCAATTCACGTGTAAGACGCCAGCTTCACTAAAAGTGAGGCTAACAAGTTCAGGGACACTTCAAGAAGGAATGTCCAAGGCTGAAGAACAACAAAGGCAACCGTGGTAATCAAGATGGGAGGGACACTGCTCCAGCAAAGGTGTATGCGGTGGGACGTGCGGGGACTAACCCAGACTCCAACGTCGTGACAGGTACGTTCCTTATAAACAACCGCTATGCATCTGTTTTGTTTGATATTGGTGCTGATCGGAGCTTTGTGTCTACTATATTTAGTTCCCAAATGGATATCATGCCATCTACATTAGATCACTATTATGATGTCGAACTAGCTGACGGGAGGATAATTGGGTTAAACACTATCCTTAGGGGTTGCACATTAAATCTCTTGAACCACCCATTCAACATAAATTTAATGCCCGTAGAACTTGGTAGTTTTGACGCTATAATTGGGATGGATTGGTTGGCAAAGTACCAAGCAATCATTGTGTGTGCCGAGAAGATCGTTCGTATCCCCTGGGGAAATGAAACATTAATTGTTCATGGTGACGAAAGCAACCAGGGACACGAGACTCGTCTGCACATTATCTCGTACTCTAAAACACAAGAATACATGCTAAAAGGATGTCCAGTCTTTTTGGCACATGTCACTACAAATGAGGTTGAAGACAAGTCGGAGAAGAAGCGACTTGAGGATGTACCAATAGTTCGAGATTTTCCTGAAGTCTTTCCTGAGGACTTGCCGGGTCTTCCTCCAACTCGACAAGTGGAATTCCAAATCGATTTGGTACCTGGTGCCGCACCCGTAGCTCGGGCGCCTTATCGATTGGCACCTTCTGAAATGAAAGAGTTGTCAAAGCAACTAAAAGAACTATCTGACAAAGGCTTTATAAGACCTAGTCAACTAAAAGAACTATCTGACAAAGGCTTTATAAGACCTAGTTCCTCACCCTGGGGAGCTCCGGTCTGGTTTGTCAAGAAGAAAGACGGATCATTCCGAATGTGCATTGATTATCGGGAATTGAACAAGCTAACGGTGAAGAACCGTTATCCACTTCCAAAAATTAACGATCTATTTGATCAGCTTCAAGGGTCGAGTGTCTACTCGAAGATCGACCTAAGGTTGGGTTATCACCAACTGAGGGTTCGAGAAGAAGACATTCCAAAAACTGCTTTTAGAACCTGTTATGGCCATTATGAATTTCAAGTTATGTCGTTTGGTTTGACAAACGCACCTACCGTATTCATG
>BQNB010130661.1:0-18905 GCA_026074375.1 Tanacetum coccineum
GATTTACGTAGAGACCCTTCTTAAAACATTAAGGACAATGTTCAATTCTAGTATGGGGGGATCTATCAATTTGATTGTGCCTGCAGCCGTTGTTTTCACGTAATCCCATTTTTACCACCAAAAAAGCAAAAAAATTAAAAAAATTCCAAAAATAAAATAAGTGTTTTTGTCACAATTTTGACTTTCCTGCTGGGTAGAATAAGAATAAATTTTGACTCGATCGAGCATGTTGCGCTCTAGCTTGTCCCTTAACTTTTAGACTAAGCATTCGCGGATCTTTTTATTAAAGATTTTAAATTTGCGAAGAACGAAAAATGATAGAGTTAATTATGAGTTAGATGCTAAACAAGGATTAGTTGGAAATCTTAAGAGCTCATAAGTGTAGTTTGTGGCTTTTTCTCCCATAAGCTCCTAAACCGGACTAATAATACGTGCTATTTTCGAAAATTAAACTTAAATCAACAAATTTTGATATTAAAGCTTTATTAATGTAGTCGACAACATTAATTTATTTAGTCTTAGTTCAAATTTATACTTGAATTTTCTAAAAAGAAGTTTTCTCTATATCGTGGTAATATGTAAAAAAAATGAGTAATAATTATAAACTGTGGGCTGATAAAAGTTTGCTGCATCTTGCCGGCTCACAACCGATGTTGCAGCCTTCTAAAAGGTCGAGGATTTCCTTTGTTAAAAATATAATTATGATAAGTGTGATATATGTGATTTAATAAATATAGGGAAAATCTCTTTTTCTTAAATTCAAATATGCTTTTGAACTAAGACTAATTCGTTTTAAGATTGTGGTTTTTCTAAAATGAATTGTTTTATTAACGGGAAGCCTAAGAATTTTTGAAACCGAAGGTCCGTGAGTCTCGATACTAGTCTCTGTGGGGTGTCAAAAGCCTGGTCACTTAGCCGCAAGGTTGGGATGTGCCGAGACGAAAGTCGCTACATGGGATGATCTCGCCTTCAAAATCATAATTCTTGGGTGGAACGTAAAGCAATAGAAATATTGCAATTTTCTTAAAAAGGTTGATCCATGGTTGAAATTCGAAATAAGCACACTAACATAATATGAAATAATTGTCGGGAGTGAAAAGTTTACAAGGTACAAGTATGAGTAGTGTTAGCATCTTAGCTCATATTTAACGGTGATTTCGTTTTTAAGCTTGGTTTGGGACGAGTGAAAAGTCGGGGACGATGAATTTATCCTTCTTGGGCATTTTAGGATTGAAATGCATCTTGTTCTGTGACCCTAAAGTTATAAAAATAACGAAAGTCAAACATGTTAGTTAGTTGCTTGAAATGAAAAGTACAAAAAAATGAGAAAAAGGAAAAATACAAAAATATGTGTGGTAATAAGTGTAAATATTTAAAAATGGTAAAAACGGGGCTTTTCAAAGCTATTGATTCTTTAATTCCCCTCGATGAACACTTAGCTACTTTTTGAGGTAATTAGTCGAGGGGGATTGAGATTCTTAGTTTTCTTAAGTGTTTACTTATGGCATTGCGTGAGGACACGACAATATCTTAGTATGGGGGATTTTGGTATGTGCTTAATTACACATACCTTTTGCCTATAAAAACGTGCCTAAAATGACCAAAATATACCAAAAATACATTGTATTTGTGTGTTTTGTGATTTATATTGTACATGTAACGGATATCTAAGAAAATGACAAAAACGAAGCCAAAACGACAAACCCGAGCACGGAATGGAAAGAGTATGAAAAAGTCAAAAAGTCAAAAAGTTAAAGTCAAAGTCAACCAAAAAAAGTCAACCAAGTCAAATTCAAAAGTCGAAGACGAAGCCGGTATCAAAGAAATGTTAAATGGGCCAACCCGTACCCATCTAATAGGCCGGGTCAGCCCATTAAAACATTATTAAGACCATTAAAAGCCCAAAGTCAAATATATACTTACCCGGCCTAATTACTAAGCCCAATCCCACTTAACACCTATAACCATAAACTCATTAACACCCTTACACCGTTAATCCTCGAGGACTAACAATGTCAGTCCAAAAGGACTAACGGTGCAAACATATAACAAAAACAAGGGATTAACCCCGTTATCTTCAACAAGTTTTTTTAAGTACTTTTTATCAGTTTCCAAAAGTTTTTAAGGTTTAAAACTTATTTTCAAAGTTTTTTGTATGTGTGTTTTGAATCTGTGGTAATTTTGTCTTTTACTTTAGCTTATTTGGTTTAATTTTGATTAAGTGCTATTTGGTGTCAATTTCATGCTTGTTATGAATTTAAAAATGCAGTAGAATAAAAGTGGTTAAGTGTGGCATTTGCAATTTATGTTTAAGTAAAAATCTGTCAAGATCATGTTTCAGTTTTTAAAGTCTTGAAAAGCCACTTTTCAATCTCAAATTTAGGTTAGTTAAAAGCTGTTTTTAGAGTCTGAATTTAAGAGCATAAGCTCATTAGTTGTCAATCTTTATCTGTTTTAGCTTATTCTAGATTTTAAACTTATTTTACTAGCTTAAAATTAGGCCTGAACTTTGCCTTTTGTCTTTTCAAAAACTAAAAAAACTCAGCATACATTGAGTGTCACAGCCATTTCCATAAGCCTTTTAAACAGCTTATTTGAGTTTCAAACTCATTTCTCTTTGCTGATTTTAGAAGCTTATTGTATAAGCTTTAAATTTTGATGAGCCTTTAAGCCATAAGGATCAATTAAGGGGCTTAAAATCAAGCCCAAAAGTGCCTCATTTGTCTGTTTTCAGTATTGATTAGTCAAATAGCTTATTTGCATTTCTGAGCTTATGGCTTATTGTATTTGCTTAATTTGTGTTTAGAGTGGCTTATTAGGATAGGAAGAAGCTGCTTGTAGCTTATTTGACTTTAGTTTAAGCTTTTAGAAGCTTATTTGCAAATTTGAGTTTAGCACTAGTGTTTTTAAGCTCTTAAATGCAATCTGCCTTTTATGCCTTTTCATTTCTTTTTAGCTTAGTTGTTTTAGCTTATTTCTAGGTTTAGTTGCTTAATAGGTATAGCTTAATATCTCTTTTAGCTTATTTGATCCTTTCCTTAGCTTATTTAGTCTTATCTCCTAAAACAGTTAGCCTTTTAGTTTAAATAGCATTCTGTCACATTTTTAGCTTATTTCTGTGCTTTTTAGAAAAGTTGCTTTTACAGAAAGTCCTTATTTTTAGCTTATCTAAAAGTTGTTTAAAAAAATTTTGAAAAAAAAAATATGTTGGGAGTTGAGGGAAATGAGGGGTGAGCAAGGCTCGAACCCCTGACCTCAACCTCACTCAACCAACATATTTAACACAACACACACCACCACTCGTGCCATTGGGCCTTTTTTGTTTTAACTAGCACAACTTAGATACTTAACCACATTTTGGCCCTTCAAGCTATAAGCCCTTTTCAGCTTAATAACAGCTTATTCCTATAAGTTGTTCACCCCGTCTTATTTTTCTTAGGTTTAGCATAGTGCAAAGTATTTTTCACCATTTTTTTAGAATTTTCCAAATTAGTTTAGTATTTTTTATTAATTTTTTAGATTAAATCCATTTTTAATTCATAATAAAAAATATAAAAGTCAAAAAAATATAATTCTTTTTTTAAAAATTTTCTTTTATCATTTAGGACTTATAAAAATTAATTTTGCTTTCGTAGGGTTAAATTTGTAGAATTTGTTTTTTTAAAGAACGAGATTTGAATTCCGTTAACGTTTTTCATGTTTAGGCTTTAATTGCTTTCGTTTTTAGTTTGCCTTTACTTGTTTGTGTATTTTATTTGTAGAAATAGAAAACCTAATCAAATTTGTGATTATTCAAGCATTATTTCACACACGTTACCTGGATTTTCCATTCACACCTCGTCGGGACACGACCCGGGAAGGTTTTAAGGATTTTGCTTTGGTCAAAAGTGATTATCCTTTCAAAAAGCCTTACGGAATTCTTACTCTCTTATTATTGATTCTTTGAGATAATTCTTATATTATATATATTTATATTTATATTTATAGTAAAAGGTGTTGTTTTAAACCGAATCAAGTTTCAAAAATCTTTCAAAACATTTCTCTTTAAAATTTTCTTCTACGACTTCTAAGTAAATGCCAGCTTAGGACTCAGACTCCAAAGAAAGGAAAATGTTCATTTATGTACATTTATCCTAAACAACGGAAAGTTCAAATCTTCTCGGTCTTGAGAAATATCATACAAACATTCCAAGTTTGTGAATGCTCAAGAGAAGCACCAAGGATATGATAATTAATCAGATAAATCAAAAATTATTTTCTTGTTGAGCATAACTTTTCAAGATATTTTCATCAAAAAGAAATTTCAAAATCTTTTAAAATTGTGTGCTAAACAAACTCCCACTCTAAATTTTCACTCTAATCTTTTATTGAGGGGGAGTATAATAATAAGATTCATTCTGCATGCTCTCCTATTCTCCCAAGACTTAGTTAGACTCATGTGAATTAACGGGCATTAACTTGTTTTTAATTCACTAATATTTCAAAAATTGTCACCACATATGCAATTTTTGAGGGAGAGAATAGTGATTAAAAAGTGATCAATAAAGCTTAATATGGATACGATCTTCAATCTATAAGTGTGTTCCCAAACCTCGCATGTGCAAAACTCTTTCATAATATGGTGCATATGTGTAGGGGGAGCTTTTTGGTAACTTTGGAATCTCTCAATGTGTCTTAAATGATTTCTTAGACACGTTGATTAATTTTTCAAATAGTTTTATAGATCTTCATGGAATACCCAAAGACCGACCAACTGTTGTTTCTCAAGGTGTTATAAGACTGTTAAGGTTAGGTATCCTCGTTCCATGATCCAGCCATAACCGAAGGGATCTACGCAGGAACACTCCATTAGATAGAGTAGAAGTCCTAGATATGATTGAAAAAAGGAGTAATGTAAGATCGGGAATAATGTTATCCAATGCATGAGTTATCACCAGAACAAACCCCAACAAGGTGATAATGAGGACACGTTGGTTTAACATTGAAAGGGTTGAAGAACTAAAAAGAAATGTAAGGATAAAGGGTGTAAAGAAAGAAGCCCTCCATACAACTTTAGGCAGAAATCGGGTCAATGCATAATCTATCGGTAATCACAATGATGATTCTGGTATTAAAGACAAGTCATCATGGACTCAGTGATGCAAAGCACAACCCATCCCAGCTACTCAGGCTTCTCTTAAAAGAAGTTTGTTTCATTTCTCACAGTGATCAACACACTTCTATCGACTTTCTCACTCCGAAATCATAGATATTGAAAAGGTGGCAGTCTCCTCTAGCCTTCGATTACCAAATAACAAATGTGCATTTATAGGGTCTAGAGCCATCAAGATCAATAAAAAATCTCACTAGGACACAAATTCCAATATACAAAATGTCATACATCATTATTCAACATTTGGTATTATAGAGTCCTACGCATTATCCTTGTGATAATTGCTAGAACATTCAGAGTGATTATCTTTACTACTCACAGTGATGAATGGAAATCCTTTCATAGTCAACATCAAACAGCTTTGTGGTAGGTGACTTACGAGATTCTAAATGAATCAAGCTTCTGTCAATTGTGTTAGGTCTTGTTTATCTTGAATCATACATAATCAATCATGAAAGTTTAGAGAGAATAGTAGAGGATGGCAAGTATTTAAATTTCAAATGTTATTAAAATGGAGGGAAAAAGGAAAAGTTTATTACAAGGCATCACCTTCTAATGGTGATTAGAAGGGGTATTTATAGGAAAAGGAAGGTGGCTTCCCTTCCTTTATTTTTCTAATGTTTCACTTCTAGTCCCTATTCTTTGGCAATTATGCTATTTCTTACTTTTAGCATAATATACCTTATTACAAACTACTTTATTCTAAACAAAATAAAGACTAATGACTAAATATAATTAAACCACATAATCGACAATTTTTATGAACCTAACAATCTCTCCCTAAGGGTCGATTATTCTGGGCATTTTCTTCGCGGTCCAAGTGGTCTTCCATTCACATACATCTCCCATCTTCTCATCTGATTGTGATACTTCAATCTCTTCTTCAAATAATTTTAGATAGTCAACTTCATCACTAGTGAGATCTCTTTGAATATATCCATATTTAACATCATTATTGTAACTCTTTAATCCTTCTAATACTCTGTTTAGTGTTGCATCACAAACTTATGAATCTCTGAATGTCTCGTCACCCTTTTCTCTTTCTTGCTATTCTTGTATATGATTCCATGCACAGGCTCATAGATGATGGAGAACATTTTGTGCTTTTCAATTTCTGGGAAAAATATTGTTGGTGCAGTGAGATTAACTTTCTGTTGATAACTTTCAATTCCAAGTTGAAAATCATGCACTCTTTCCCATATCATTGAACTTCTAATGAATACTGAAAGACCACAACAGACCTGTTTCTGCATAATCAGGTACCTTGCCATTCATGATCAGCAAGTACATATCCTCAATATCATTCTTACTGAGATTCTTGTAATCAGACTCGGTAATTGACATTATGCACTCATTGGCTCTTCTTATAACTATCTCTGTGATGAACTTGTGTTCATGGCCTAGTTCCCAGTACGTCTTGATAACTTGAATGATCTTTGAATTCGAATAAACAACTTCCTTTGGTTTTCCAGGCTCTTTCTGCCTCTTTATGTAGAAGATCTTTGCATGAGGATTCTTCCAATGTTCAACACCATATCAAGCATAAGGATTAAATTTCTTTACACACTTATTCACCCATCTGGAAGTTCGTTCTTTGATATCAACATCATTGAAGATAATTGCAAGAAACTTGTGAAGTGACAACACTATCTTCTCAGGCCTTGAACTTCCTTTCTTTAAATACAAAAGATCTTGATTTATCAGAGACAATGCTTGAGCTTCAGGATCTCTCTAACAGCTTTGAACTAAAGGTGTGGTCTTTCATGGATGTGAAGAAGCAAGAATTTCCTTTCTGCTTTCCCAAACAATGTCACTATTCAAGAAATTCTTCACTGATCAATGTGATATTAATGCTCATCTCTTGAAGTACATCTTTGTCTCAACATCTCATCAGCAATTTTCTTTAGCTTTGCCTCATTAATGGTCAGTGACACTTCTTTCATGATATCTTGTGATTCTTGCTTCGTTAGTATTTCATCATCATCTGAAGCATATGACTCAGTCCAAAAATCATAATCATTTGTTTGCTCTTGATTCCTTGAAGATGATTGACCTTGTTCTTTTTCATTTACTTGTCCAGACGACTCTCTAGTCACATGTGCTTCATACTCAGATGTCTTCTGCCGCTTTGCACTATTCTCCCCCTTAGGATGAGCATCATCATGAGGATCATCCTGATCTCTTGAGCGAACAGAAGGAGTTCTACAAGTAGTCTGAGGTACCGGAAGTGTCTCAAATTTCATCTGAAGTGCCAGCCATATTGCTATGTCTTGTTGCTGCAACTAAGGATCGGCTTTCATTGATAGATACAGTTGATATTGTTGTTCTAGAACAGATGTTGTTTTTGGTTGACCTGGATGAACATGAAGAATATGTCCAGACATATAACTTCTTACAGACGCATCAACCAGAGACGGAATGTTAGTATCAATTGCGTTTTAAATCTGTGAGGAAATTTCAGTCTGTAATTTCCCACGCTCTTGTAACATAGCTTTAGCAATCATCTTATCTGTTTCTTTTTTATTCTGTTGCCTTTCTAAAAGCAGCCTTTTTGCAACATACACTGGAACTTGAACTTTAACCTGCTCAGGAACTTGCTTTTCGATTTGCTCCTTGATATGCTTATCTACCATAGTGGGTAGTGATTCAACCATTACTTTCTGGAGATGATCAGCAAGAGTATCAAATGACTTCCTTGACAAGAACTTTGCCCTCAGATGTTAAAAAAATATCCATAACATCCCTGCAACTCCTGAAAGAAACTCTTGTAGCATTTGAAACGAGCAGGTTTGGCTTTGAATAATGATAAAAGTTGGTTTGTGGTAGATAACTTGGTGTTGAGTGAACTTGATGACGGTGTAAGTGTAGTATCAGTTACCGTCAATTCCTAGAGTTTCTCAGTATCCGAAGATACAAGATCAGTATGAATCCTAGGAGATCTAATTGGTGTGGGGAATGGTGTACTCCTAGACTCCTCTACAATCTTCCCTTTCTCCCTTCACTTTAATTCATACACCTCATCAGTTATTTCTTCCTCTTCTTCATTAACATTTACAGGTATTACAACATTAGTAATTTCCACCTCTTCATCATTAGTAATCTCCACCTCCAGACTTTCCTTATCACTCCTGGGCTCTAACCTAGTGCCGGGAATATTTTGATCATCATTCTTAGGGATTGAACTATCATCAATAACATTCTCTGTTCCTTCCACCATCTTTTCAATTTCCACGGATGCCAAGTGTTAGTTAACTAGTTCCACATTTTCTCTAGCTTCTTGCTCTTCTTAACTTTTGTGCCCAACAAGACTTTCTTGTAACGTGTCTTGTAAAATCATCTCATCTTCTTTATCAACAGTTGGTACTGAAGCTGGTGGAGTAAGACGTGTTGATCTCCTTTGAGGAATACGAAAACAAATCACAGTTGATCATTTTGGAGCACTTGACACTCCTGCATCCATGTTAGGGTTAGGTGACCTAAGGGCGCTAGGTGTCCTATGCGTTCCTTCGGTAGACTCAGTCAGTTGTGATTGATTCAGAGGAACATCTATCCCAAACACCTCCGCATACATCCAATAATTCTCCGTGTGCCTCATATCCTCATAAACTATACCATGTCACCACCAACTATTTTTCCGCCCTTTTGAGACTCAAACCCAAGCACAATCACATGTCGACTCTCCTTCTTTTATCCAACCTTTCCCACAAAGAAAAACCAGGTGTTTCTTCCCTATCTCCCCTACACTATCCTAGAAACCCATAACGTATGCCAGGTGGCAATCTCACCAATTCAGTTGTTTTTTTTTTTTTTTTTTTTTTTTTTTTTTTTGAGCAAAAGGGCGGCTTATGTTATGATTGAGAAAAGAAGCACAAGCATGTATCAAAGGCTGGAACATACGTTCTTGGTTTCTCTCACACAACTACACAAGGACATCTATAAAGAAGAGAAGTTGAGTTAGTTTTTGGAGTAGTTAGTCTGTTTTTTGTTTTAAGAATTTACTTTGTAATTTCTCGTTTTTAAGCAATTATCTTTCAAGTTTTAGCAAAAAGCTTTAAAGCACTTGTACTCTTCTCTTTCATCTTGTACTTCATAATTCTAGCTATATCAATTCAGTTTACAAGTATTTGTGTCTTTTGTTTTCAATTCTAAGTCAATTTTACCTCAATAAGCTCTTAATAAGCTCTTTTGAGCTTATTCATGTTCATAAGCTCAAATTCATTTAAAAATCTGTTTTAATCATTCATTTACTCATTTACATTCATTTCACAATCAAATCATGTCCAATTGCGTTCATTTTGATTCAAAATTTGGAAGTTCAAGGAAGTAAATAACTTAAATCTAGCTATTGAGGTTTAGAGGCAAGGTGCCACTTAGGTGCTCAATTTGAGGTCATCACTCTTACAAGAGTGACTTCTAGTGCTGAGACTCAATAAATTTCAGGTTATAATTCCTAAAGTTTCAATTTAGCTTAAATTTAGCTCTTTCATTTGCTTATTTCTAATAATTCTTGCTTAATTCTTTGTAAAACATGTTGTTAAGGCTTTTTAGTTAGCTGTTTTAAGTGTTTAGTAGAATAAATTTGAGTGATATCATTTTCTCATAAAATTCTGTCATTTAGTAGTTTAAGTCTAGTAGAGTAAGTAGCTTATTTTTCTAAATAAGCTATAGATTTTAAAGTTCAAATAGCTCTATTAGGTCATTTAGAGTAGAAGTGGATAAAAAGAAAAAAAAATGTTTTTTTAAAGTTTTTAGGTTTCATAATTAGATTTAAGTAACAAACTAGAATTGACAGCTAGGTTAAGGAGTGTTTGGATTAGGCTTAATTTGACTCTTTAAGTCCACTTTTACATTGTCAAAATTTATCTAATTCAGTTGAGTATAGAGTATAATATCAAAGAGTTTAAATAGGTTTTAAGATTTAGATTTGAAGAATCTATAAGTCTAGATGTCGTAAAATATTTTTAAATTGCTCTAGGACGTGTTTGAAGTTGAAAGTGATTTTTAGGATTTAGAATTTTTACAATATTCTATTGTCTAGATGTGTCATTAACTTAGATACAGTCATGTAATTGTGGTTTACAAGTTCAAACTTTAGAACCTGTACTGCTATGTGCATTCTTTTGCTAATGCATCTGCAGCCAGAATGCATCAGCCTAAAACTAGCATCTTTTCTTTCAATTTTCTTATAAAACGCTTTTGTTAAGACTTAGCTTCTGTTCATTTTAGATATATTTAGTATAATCTTAAGCTACCATTTAGAATTTGTTTGTTTTTAGATCTTCATCAAAGTAATAAGCTCATAATACAGCTGAAACTCAAAAAGTCTTTTTGAAACAATCACGTTCTGTAACAGGTAAAACTAGATGCTTATTGTTCAGCTTAATTAGTTGACCTAAGTAGAAGTTGTTCTTCATTAGTTGATAGATAATAAGCTCCTTTTCAACTTTGTAGTTTTGAGTTTTTTTTGAAAAGCACTTTTTAATAAGCCAAAATTAAGCCATAAGCGTAGGGTCTGTTTTGTAGTTTTCTCAAAGTTAAAGGGTACCCGTTTTCATTGTAGTGTAAATTCTAGATACTTTGCCCGCCTACCCTTTAGTTTCGTTTCTTACATTTTCTACCCTAGAGTTTTCGAAAAATAAAAAAAAAGGGGGAAAGACAAGAGGCCCGGGTGAGCAAGACAGAACCGGGACCTCTCGATACAAACCCCCTCTATAACACACACACTTACCACTGCGCCCTTGGGTCTTTTTCGTTAAAGACCCAAGGCGCTTGGTATTTATGCATGTTTTTGGCTCATAAGCTATAAAGCTGTTTAAGCTTATTTTCGGGCTTATTTGTCGAGCTTATTTGTGATTCTTATTTTTCGTAGGATTCTTATAAAGTCTAGTATTTTTTGTAAATTTTTCAGAATTTTTCGTAAATCCATTTAATATTTTTTATATTTAATTTAGTTAAAAAGTTTATTTAACTTCATAAAAAAAAACAAAAATTATCAAACAAAATTATTTTGCTTTTGTTTAGATAATTTTTTTTATCATCTAGTTGAGAAAAATAGAAATTTTTTGATAGGGTCATTTTCTACAAACTTTGTAATTTTTAAGAAGGTTGTCCTCCGGGTACGGGATTTTTGTTTTGATCGTTTTTGGGTTCTAACGAAACTACTTTTCAGGTTAGTCTTTTTCATTTCTTCGTTTATTGGTCCCTAGAGTAGTTTAGAAGTAAAAGTTTCTTCGTTTAAGCTTTTTTTTAATGATTTAGGTTTTCCCCCTTTTGTTCGGGATTGGGCCCTTGTTTTTTAGTGTAATTTTCATAAATTATTGGTTTTGTTCTTAAACGTTTTTTCGTTATTTTATTTTGACTTTTTACTCTCCCAAATCAATTCCTTCATTCAAACTCAAATCCTCGACTGTATCGATTCTCAAGTCCAGCCTCGTTGGGGATAAACGACCCATGGAGGGTGTGGGAACATTTCTATAATCTTATCTCAGGTATCATTGCTCTTGTTGATTTTTAGACTTATTTTTATATTTTATATTTTTATTATATATTATATATATATATAGTGTAAACATCACAATCAGCAATCAAAGGATCGATACGATTGTAACGCAATTTGCGCAATGGCTGCATAAATACGTAGTTTGTTCAGCCAAATGTGTTGCGACGATATATCCGGCATGGTTAGCATACATTAGGTTTGCCTGCCAATTTGCGGAGAACCAATATAGCGCTTGATTTTTATGATAAAAATTACCTCTTTCTTTTGAAAATGGGCACGCGTGTCTAAATGATAAAGGCGGACGAAAATGGCGGAAGTAGAAGCGCCACTCTCAAAAAGAAGCAGGGCTTGTGGGCTATTCACATGCCTCCATCAGTAATTAAGTTGAAGATTTAAATAATAGAACATCTGGCATGTTGCCAAAAACTGTATGGTTTACCCCTACAATGTGCAAAAGTATCAAGCTTATAAAAAAAAGTTTCTTTTATACTATAGGAATGTCATTAGTGGTCTTGCATATTAATGTAAACGAAATAGAAAATATATAATGAAACACAAATAGAATTATTATTATGCTCATATTTTATATCGTCGATTTTAGTTTTATATCTTTTGTAATAGGCTAAAAATTTATTTGAGCAGGCTGTTTGTGTTTAAATACACATACTTTGACTTTAAAACGACTTAAATGACCAAAACGTACAAAATATACATTGTTTCGTTTTTGTTGTTATTTATCTTGTGCAGGAAATGGATATCAACAAAAAGGACAAAAATCAAGCCAAAACAGACAAAACCGAGCACAAAACGGAAAGAGTGTGAAAAAGACAAAGTCAATAAAGTCAAAGTCAACAAAGTCAAGTCATCACGAGAAGTTCAAAGTGACAATCCGAAGCCTAAAAACCGTAAAGAGAAATACTAAAGGGCCACCCTGTACCCATCTATGGGCCGGGCAGCCTCATTAAGCTATTATATTACATACTACTAAAAGGCTTTAGAAAAATAAACATAAGGCCTATTTTTTTTAAAGTATATACCAAGCCCAAACCAATTCAACCTGAGGCCCAAAGAACCATTTAACGAGCGTTAGTCCCTTAACCCTTTGCCGTTAGTCCTTTAGGGACTGTGGGTGTAAACACACAATACAACGTCAAGGCCAAAATACCAAACCATAAATTCATATACACCACAAAGGACCATCCATGCAATCAAACAATACTAGTTGAGGGGCCAAATGTGCCAATTCCCCAAACCCTTTACCCTTTACCAAAACAAACGCACAGTATATTAAACCCTTTCCCGCCAAATCTACTATTCACCTTCCCTGTCAATTTTCACCTCAATTTATGCACCCACAGACAAAACATCACTCTCCAACCTTAACCCCACACCATAAACCAACAAATGCCACCTTGGCAATCCTCTCCATCCTCATTCGTTTAATGATAGTTGGACAAGAATCCAAAGGTATGTGATCATTGAGCTTAGAGGACACAAGCAAATAGATTGCTTAGATGTACTTTTGAAGTTTCTCACTCAAGACAACACAAAGTGCTTCTGCCTCTCACAGAAGTATGAGCACAAGTGAAGACCAAAGACTTGTAAGAATTTTAGTCTAAGTAAGGCGCCATTGTAGCTCATTTTTATTGTGGTGATCTTAGTCTAGAAAAGTCTTGTTTTAACTAATTTGACCATTTTTAATACTGTCATTTAAATTCTGTCATTTAAATTTTAAAGCATTGTAATCTTTTTTAAGTTAATGAAATTTTAAGTTTTCTTTAAATACTGTCATTTACTTACATTGTCTTTTAAATACTGTCATTAAGCTCTTATATAAGCTTTTGGGTTCATTCAAAGCTTATTTAAAAGCTTGTTTACATATCTGTCAAAAAAATATAAAAACCAAAAAAAACTCACCCCTCAATTATCTCAGCTTAATTTGGATGATAAGCTAGCCTGGGAAGAGCTTATAGACCATACTAGCTTGTCTTTGACAAGCTAAAGCTTGTAGATCGGCTTCTTGTAAGCTTATTTGCCCTGTTTTGAGCAAAGGCTTTGTAAGTTTTATTTTTCAACTTTTTAGCTTAATTGCTTATTTACTGTTCATTTGCTTATTCCTGCTTATTATCTGCTTATTTATGCTTATTATTGTCTTTAGTTGCTAGTTAATGCTTATTTGTCAATTAGATTTCATTTGTTTAAGTTTTCATTTAAAATTGTCTATTTAAGCTTTTATACTACTTATTATGTTATGCTTATTTAAAGTGCTTATCTGTGGTTGGACTTTGCTTATTAGTGCTTAATATTGCTTGTTCATCATCTGTTTTCAAAGAACTTTGGCTAATCTTTAAAAAATACTTAATTGTTTGAAAATTAAAAGGGGAGTTTGGTTTAAGGGGACAAAGTAGGTCAAAAGTGGTTTTAAAACTGTCTTGGGTCAATTTGCCATCTTTAACAAGCTTCATTAAGTTGTTTTTAATCTGTTTTTCAAGGTTTTAAAGTTTAAATCAAGTTTTGAGGTGTTGTTTACATGTTCCTTGAATCTGTGGTCTTAGATCTTTTTCAAACTGTCTACATGTGATTTTGTGAAGAAAAAAAAAATTAAGGCTTTGCTTGTACTCCATTTTGTGTTCAAATGCAGTAGGAAAAAGTAGTTAAGTGTCCATTTGCTGTGTGAAAGAATAGCCTCAAATCTGTCTAGTGCATTCCCATTTTCTAAAAAAAGGTTCTTAAGCTCAATTTTAATCTTGCTTTTCTGGCTTATTCTTAATTTCAAAATGACTTTTGATTGTTGTTATAAGTTCTTTGGGGTCTAAACTTAATCTGTTTTATAGTATTAAGGCCATAAGGATCTGTTTGTTAGCTTATTTTTAAGCTCAAAAGTTGATATTTTCAAAGTTAAAAAAAGGGACTCAGCATATACTGAGTATGAACATCTACTTTCATTAAGCTTTTTCATAGTTTATCTGAATTTCAAACTCCTTTTTGATTGATGATTATTGTAGCTTATTTCATAAGCTTTTTAGTGGTATAAGCCACTAAGCCATAATGATCTTTCTTCTAGCTTAAAAATAAGCTAGAAAGTACCCTATAGGCTGTTTGGTTAACAGTCTTTGGCCAAAAGCTTATTTGCTTATTTGAGCTTATTGGCTTATTGTACTTGCCTTATTTTGCTTAGATTTGCTTATTAGGATAGAATAGAAGTACTTTTAGCTTATTCATCTTAGGGTAGAGCTTATTTAAGCTTTTTAGCACTTGTAGTTTAAATTTTTTAGTTATAAGACTTTTGAGGAATCCTGTCATTTTAAGCTTAGTGTAGCTTATTTTATCTGCTTATTTATGGTCCCTAGTGCTCATTAGGTACAACTTATTTCTTTTTGTTAGCTTATTTGCTATTTTATTAGCTCTTTAAGTCTAAAAAAATGCCCACAGTTTAAGCCTTTAAGTCTTAGTGATAAAAAACAACATGTCACCTTTATTTGCTTATTTATGTGCTTATTTTTAAGTTCTAAAAAAGGTTGATTTACAAAAGTTGCTTATTTTTAAGTCCTTAAGACTTATCAAAAAAAAATTGCAAAAAAAATAAAAACATTAGGGAAGGTGGAAGTCCAAGGTGAGCAGGGCTCGAACCCTGGACCTCAACACCCTCAACCCAACGTTTTTAACACAACACACAGAACCACTAGCGCCCTTAGGTCTTTTCCGTTAGAAGTTGCACACATTAATCTTTTATCATCTTTTTACCCCTTTTAGCTTATAAGCTGTTTTAGCTTTTTAACAGCTTATTTTGATAAGCTGTTTTATCCCTTTTATTTTTTTTAGATCCAACACTATTCAAGCTACTTTTTGAAATTTTTTTAGATTTTTTATAATTCGTTTAGTATTTTTAATATTTAATTTAGATTAAAACCGTTTTTAATTCAAAATAAAAAATATAAAAGTCAAAAAAATATAAATCTTTTTTTTTAAATTTTCTTTTATCATTTAGGACTTAGGAAAATTAGATTTGCTTTCGTAGGATTAAATTTGTAGATTTTAGTTTTTTAAAGAACAGGATTGAATCCCGTTCACGTTTTTTCGTGTTTTTTAAGCTTAAATTGCTTTCGTTTTTTATTTAGTTTTCTTTGTTCTTGCATTTTAGTCAATTAGGACTTATAAAAGTTAAAAAGATCATTTTAGGATTTAATTTTGATAAATTTGGGTTTTAATTCACGTTTTTAGGATTCCCGTTTGCGTTTTTAGTTTAAATTTGTGTTGCCTTAATTATTTTTAGTGTAGATTGCATTAATTTTCCCGTAGATTAAGAAAACCAATCAAAATCTTTGTCATTCAAACATCAATTATCAAACCGACTTTCGACTTTCAAATTTGCATTCCTCGTCGGGAAAACGACCCGGGAATATTACATACTTCCGGTTTATTCATTGATTTTATTGATATTATCCTATTATATATTTATAATATTTATCTTATATATATAGTAAAAAATCTTTAAATCAATTCTTGGCGCCGTTGCCGGGGAGGAGTGTAAGACGATTGTCGTTGCGTTTGACAATTAGTGCTTTGAAGATCCTTCCGTGTGAAGTTATTTTGCTTATTTTCTTATAAAAATAAAAAAATACAAAAAGATTTTCTTTTTTTTAATATATATAAGACAAGAAAAATCAAAAATATAAAAAAATTGTCCTTATATATAAATAAAATGAATCAATTATATAATACTCTCAACTTTGAGTATTATCATTAATAAGTTCCCGAACCAAAGATCAAAAACTTGCCTTTTGTGTCACTTGCGAGGTACGGCTCATCTTTGAAAGTTAAACAAACTATAAGAGGGGTATAAGGAGGGTTGTTCTGAGGAACTACGACCCTAAAGGAAAAGGTTTTTAATAGCTTCGTGTTTTCCTACTCCTCCGCTCCTTTGTGCGTTTTTCTTTTAGAGAGCTACCGTGAAGCTTGTTAATTATTAGGATTTAAGTTGTCTTATCTCATTATCCGTTATTAAAATAAATCTTTGTGAATAAATTGTTGAAAAACAAAAAAAAATAAAAAATTTAATAAGTATAAATTCTCTTTTTAGTGCATGCGCACTCGTTGTAAATCCCGTAATTTTAACCGTCCTCAACAACAAGTCCCACCGGCTTTTGTTGAACCATTTGATCTTGAAGAACCTATTGAAAATCAAGATCCTCCCGTAGTTACGATGGCCGATACACGTACTATGGCACAATTGCTCCAAGCACCCACCGAGGGTTACGAGGATGCAATCGTTGTTCCCGCGATCACCGCGGACAACTTTGAGCTTAAGCATGGTTTGCTTACTCTTGTTCAAAATAAACAATTTTTTGGACATGACAAAGAAGACCCTCACGCTCACATTCGTTATTTCAACAAGATCGCTTCTACGATGAAGTTCCCAAACGTCCTGAGTACGTCGGTTAAGCTTATGCTTTTCCCATTTTCCCTCGAGGGGCAGCCTGGATTTGGCTAGAAAAAGAACCCCCTCGATCGATTCTTACTTGGGAAGATCTTGTTTCGTAATGCATAAACAAATTTTTCCCACCATCCAAAACAATAAACCTTCGAAATGAAATCACAAATTTCCAACAACGATTTGATGAATCTTTTTATGAGGCATGGGACCGATTCAATGATCTCCTTCGTGCATGCCCTCATCATGGTTTCTCGGAATTACATCAACTCGATACTTTCTACAATGCTTTGAACTCTAATGATCAAGATTCGTTGAATTCCGCCGCGGGTGGTAATTTTTTGGATAAAATGCCTCGAGATTGCCTAAGAATCATCGAGAGCAAATCCAAAGTTCGTCATTCACGAAGCAAAGCGATTGTTGCCAAAGTGAGTACGAGCTCTTCTACCCCCGGTGTTTCTCCCGATGTTTCTGAACTTAAAGATATGGTGAAAGCCTTGCTTCTCGATAGAAGCGTTCCCAAGAAGCAAATTCTCATCAATAATACGCCTTGCGGAAGCAACAGAGAACCCCGAAGATTCCCAACAATCAGGCGAATCGGAGAGCTTAACCTGACTGATGGAATTAACCATATCAGTAAATTGGACAAGCTCAATTCCACTTCGAGGAAGCCTTCTAAGAACATTAGACCAATCCTGAACGTCATAACGTTGAGCAACTAAACAATCCTTATTTTGATCAAGGACATATATACGTGGATATATATCTCGAAGAGGGCGGTCTCCACACCATGAGTCAATCCAGAATTTGGTCGTATTCCCATTTCCAACAGAACGCTTACAAAAGCCAAGCAAATCAATACCCTTATCTTTGAGCTGCGCAACAAGATTAATCATTGAAGACCAAGGGCTGTGAGAATACTTCAAAACTCTTCCAGAACCTAGACCACCTTCCTGACCATGAATTTCTTTAACAACATTCACCCATAAAGCTTTGGAATTGTTAATGAATCTCCAGATCCATTTAAAGAGTAAGGCTGCGTTGAAAGCATAAATGCTTCCAATATCAAGGCCACCCATCACCTTACTAGCGAGACAAGACTTCCATCTGACCCAGGTAATCTTTTTGTCCCCCATATCCCCACCAATGAAAAATCTATTGCGTATTGATTCAAGACGGTTTTGAATAGAAATGGGCATCCAATACAACGACATAAAATAGGTAGGAAGATTACCTAGAACCGCCTTGATTAAAGATAAACGACCGCCAATAGAAAGGAGTTTAGCTTTCCAATTCGATAGTTTAGCTTCGAATTTTTGAATGATACGCTTCCAATTATCACATATCCTCATATTTCCACCAACCGGCACACCTAAATAAGTCATAGGCAGCTTTTCAACTCCGCATCCAAGGACAACAGCCATGTTTAACACATCCTCATCAAAAACATTAATGCCAACGATTTTGCTTTTATTGATATTAATTCTCAACCCCGATACCATAAAGAAGCAGCAAAGAATAGAGATAAGATTACATACGTTAGATTGAGACCAAGCACCGACAAAAGTAACATCATCCGCATAAAGTAAGTGGGAAATGGAAATATTACCGATACTCGCGCCTTTGTAAAGACCAACACTTTCAGCCTTGCACATCAACGCGTGCAAGCCTTCCATAGCCAGGATAAAAAGGAAAGGAGACATGGGATCTCCTTGACGTAGACCCTTCTGTATTTCAAATTCGTTTGTAGGCGAACCATTCACCAAGACAGAAGCCCTAGCATTTATGAGACATCCAGAAATCCATTTACGCCATTTTGAACC
>BQNB010130662.1:0-18904 GCA_026074375.1 Tanacetum coccineum
GTCACAAATAATGTTCCAAACAAACTTAAAATCTAAAATAAACAAACAAATACAAAACTTATTACAAAATTACATAAACTTGGGAAAAAAATTAGACATATTTTATAACGAAGTGAGTAACATTAACAACAAACTTTTGAAAAAAATATGAAGCATGCATTTTTGGCAACACCGATAGTTCAACTGGCGGCCGAACAAAGCAACAACAACCACAGTGATGGCGGTCATCGGAGGGAGGTGGCGGCTAAAATAAATTATGCTCAAAAACATTAAAAGACCAAGATTCATAATTAAAATCTATAGATTTATATAAGAAAATATACATAGATCTAATAAAAACACTCAAAATCTCAAAACATAGCAATACCTTTTGTGTTGTGGATGTTTTGATGGTGGGGTTTCTGGGATGAGATCGCAGCTATATCCGGCAAGACGCCGACGGTTGGCAGCGGCAAGTGGCGGCTAAAATTAAAAAAAGGTAAAAACGTTTAAAAACTAAGGTCTACAAATCCATGTAAGAAAGCATCCAAAACTTGTTTAATATAAATAGATCTACCAAAAACACTAAAAAAAACCTCAAAGCTTATAAGCCCCTATTGTGATGTAGATGTTTTGGTGGTGGTTACTCTTGGTGGTAGCACTCGATGATGGTGGTAGGGTTTTGGTTGTGGCTGGGGTTCAGATGTGGTCAGGTTCTGATGGTGGATGGACATGGTGGTGGGGATTCTGATGGAGGTGGGGATGTTGGTGGTGGAGTCGTTGTTGTGGTAGTGAGAGTGAGAGGTTTTGTTGTAAACTATTTATACACACAATAAGTAGTATGTAACCTTCTATAAGGATATGAATGGTCTCTTTTAATTACTTGTATACTTGTAACTCCCATAATTAACTCATATGTATTTGTACAACTAGCTTATAGACCCGTGGATTCACGGAAAGTGTAGAAGAAATAATCCATTAAGTAGTTAAATAAGTATTTTTTTGTACAACTATGAAAGCATGGGGTATTCACCTTGAAGCATTCACATTTATTATGTGAACCCAATCTTTATATATAATAGATTTTGTATAAGAATACTTATCAGCCTGATAAATACAAGTTTTTTTTTACAACTATGAAAGCATGGGGTATTCACTTTGAAGCCTCCACGTTTATTATGCGAACCCAATCTTTATATATAATAGATAGATAAATCAATAACACGAATTCCAACACTTATAATCCTCCGTAAAACAACATATCGTCGTCTTCTTCTTGACTTCTTCTCAAATAGAATGAACCCGTGATTAAACTCACTAGGTGACACTTGCTCACCACTAACCTTGCGCAAATTCCTACTTCAACCTTACCATAACCATTATGTTCATAAGAAAAACAATACTTTACATTCATGTAACAGTAGTCTCTTAACCTCTTCTTTTAAACCACTCTCTTAACTTTTACATACCTGGAAAGAAGAAACTGATAACAGCATCGTGCTAAAATCTATCTATTAGCTAATACAGGACATCAATTGTGGGTGGTATCAGCAAAGTAACTAAATTGCATCCCTTTTGACATCCCTTTAAATAATTAACTTGAGCATGTAACAGCATCAAGTTTGCAAAGCAAATAATGCAGTTACAAAAGCATGTCTCATTTTTTGTATTTGAGCAATCAAGAAACGAAAGACGCGTAAATTGAAATATACGGAAGTTAGTTTCGGAAATCGTCATTGGACTATGGAAGTGAAGTTTTCCAAATGCTAATTTGCTTTTCGAACTTTGAATGTTTATATAACTATCAGAGTTTGAGTATTGATTAAATTGGTTGAACAATGAAATGTGTAAATACAATCAAAACAGCATATATCTTTTATTCGCTTATGAATGTATCAATACAATACAAAACCAATATTACTAAACAATAAGTAAAAGGATTTAACATTATATAATCACACATGTGTTTAAAATTTTGACTGAATATGTTTGATCACGTTGACGTTAGTTTGAAAGGCCTTTGCAAGAATATCTCGAGAGATATCAGGGTTTGATCCAAATACGGCATTTGCAATGGTAATAACACCAGGATTTTGACTGCTCAAACCCGCAATAGCAAGAGCATTGCCCTTCCCAACATTTTGCTGAAAGTGAATTAGACCTTGTGGAAACACGAAAACATCACCCTTCTGAAGAACTTTTGTGATAAGACGGTTTTCAGTGTTAGATGTGACAAAACCGACTAGAAGGCTGCCTTCGATGACAGTCAAGATTTCAGTGGCTCGAGGGTGAGTGTGTGGAGCGTTAAGACCCCATGGAGCAAAATCGATACGTGCCATGGAAATACCAAAAGTGTTGAGTCCTGCCAATTGATTTACTGTCACAGCAGTCACATTAGACCCAACGGCGTTGGATGTATTTCCCATACGTTGGAGCCCTCTAAAAAGAAAATCTTCAGCTTTCACATCCTTGGGATCTTTGCAAATCACACCATTCACTAATACTGATTTGAAAACAAATATAGCAAATGTTTAAGAATGTGTAATTATACGATACTTTTAAATCGTGAATGCTAAAGCATTCTCGACATGCATTTCGAGTTAATATTATACCTTTGCTATTAGGATCAGCCACACAGAAGTCTTGGAGAGGACTAGGGTCAGAAGCCAAAGCAAGCGAACATGTTGCCAACAAGAGACCAACTAAAAGCAAGCGAGAAGCCATAATTGAGTAGCAAAAAACTTGTTCTTCGGTAAACTTTGGTAGCTCAAGGAGTTTATGAGATAAAGTGTGTAACTCGGTCATGTTTTTATAGCAAAAGCATTTGAACATATAAGCTAGCGTATGATATTTGTCTGACATTAAAAAAACCTCGCAGACTTAGTAAAACCGTGAAAAAGTCATCAGATACGACCTCATAAGATTTATTCAACCATTGTTCAATTGTACAAGATTCAAGGCTCATGCAGGTATGATTCAGTTCCTTTTTTTAATTTATCAAGCATATCATGTTATGATACTAGAATATTAAAAGCAAAACCAAAGTTGCATGCAAAATTAAAACACGAATCCAAACAGTATATTGACTTAGACTGCGTATATGTTTTGAAGTTTATCATGATATCAATAGTTATTAGTTTGAATTCTTACACCAACAATTAGAAGTAGTGAGGTACCATGTCAACAAATTTGTCTAAACAAGGAACCTATGTTGTTGATGTGGTCAAACGATTGATTCAGTAGATAATCGTCATATTATTTTCTAGAACCATCAACTAAATCAATATAAATCTATTACTTGTTCTAGCTAGACAACTCAACGAGCATAAATCAGCCTAACTTACGACCTTTTTTTTAACGTGTTGCATAGTATATAAAGTATAAACTCAATTTTTCGTTTTGTTGTAAAACACTTCAACCTGGACTCGTTTAACTCACGCATAAACCGGAACACGACTTATTTAATGTATAGGTTAAGTTGGTAGACCGTAGACACAAACACAACTCCAAACATGTTTATACCAAACCTTAACCCGTTTAGTTTCGTGTCAATCTCAAGTCAATGAGTCATATCTCGTGGTGTCCAAAATTGTCACTTAGGTTTTTTTCCACCAAACTAAATTCATCACATATTTAAATCGCTAGCACGTCAATGCTAAATAACCATAAACTGTATAATACATAGTATGGAACATATAAAATAGTAAATGCCTCAAAGAAATAACATATTCATAGAATTATTTTTCATTTAAGAATCATGTTAAGGATTAAAAAAGTTACAACAATGCATGTAATTTTGAGATACCAAAGTTGCATCCTTATTGTGATAACATGGGCATATCATAAACTTGTATCCCATGAAAATGTAAACTAAAATTAGGTCTTTGAGCCTATAAACTACCAACATCCTTATAGATAATTTGGAGAAGTGATGCATTTTACATCATACAATAACTTGATACACCCATGAATGAATTATCTACTGCACATACTTTATAGGTTTTACAGTAAATACTTTAGTACCCTAGGTGTCCTTATTCCACTAACACGGTGCACCTTCGCTTTCGAACTGTGCCTTTGCCATCATCTGGTGACTGCAGAACATAAAAAATAACTCATGAGTCAGTCCGATAGATGAATCTGAAATGATACTTATAATGCAGTTTTTTCTAAAATCCTAAGCATGATTGAAGGTCTGATTTTTGATCCATTGAATGGGTCGAGAAGGACTGTGCTCTATCTCAAAAGATACAGCTGATAATTTGTTTGTTTGGAAACAAAAGATTATGATTGCAGAATATTGTTTTGCATTTTAAACCATGTCATTAACTTTCGATAAATGTTGATAAATGGAAGAAAATACCCATTTTATCCCATTTCTAATTGACCAATTTACCAACCCGCTCATTTTGGCACCAGTAGGGTCAACATCAGTTTAGTAACTCACCGGTTGGCTAAAGGAGAATGGAATTCCAACTCTCTTAGAACCATCAGCCATCCTTTTACGAGAATAACTATCTTCTGAAGGAGCAGGGTCATTGGAGACCTGAGAACAAAAAAATAGCACAGCATTGAACTTAAGTACTGTGAAACTCCATGGGGAAGTATATAAAAATCTACAGATGACTAGAAAGTGATGCCCAAGTTAGCAAATTATAGCATTAAAATAATGCAAGACTGCAACAGAAGCATTTAGACCTGTTATAAAACAAAGCATTCTGTAAATTAAATTTCTAAATTTTGTTCTAACAATCTCACCATCACTTAAAACATGCTAAAGTTGTTCAACTTAAGAGAAAAGTATGATATGATCATGTTCTATAACTATTACAAAGAACGTGATGTTGGAGAATTGAGATGTTTAATTTAGACCTTCGATCTAAAAGTGTGATCATTTTGCTGTATTATTGGGCACACTTTTTATCAAGTTAACAAATGCTAAACAGAAAAAAAAATTTGAAACAAAGCATACAAGTTAATTCACCTGAGTTTGAACTGCTTGAACCACCACATCTGGGCAACCAACAGCATGCACGCTTTCAAGCTTAGAGCATTGGAGCACTAATTTTTCTGAGATTAGACAAATTTAAGTTTGTTAAAAAAAGGAAAGCTTGTGATATTATATTATTACTATCATCTTGTTAATCAGAACAGCAAATATACCTGGAACCAGAGCTTTGCAAGAGTTCAGGTTCAGTTCGCTCAGATTCGGGCAATTTAGATACAAAGACTGCAATATTTTTTGATAATCAGAACAAATATTGAACTGAGATGTCGAATTGAAAACATTGACTTTGCAGAATCTTACATCAAGACTAGAGCATCCCCAGAGGCTCAGCTTTTTCAGACGAGCATGTTTTATAAACAGCTTCTGATGTATAAGATGCAGCTTGCTGTTTGGTGATACTTGTGAATCAGAATCACTGTTTGCTTCACAGAATGGGGATTGAGCGTCTGGTTCACATATTGTCATCCCACAGTCCATAAGTTCCAAAAGAGGCAATTGGGCTGTGGCAAACTGGATACCACCTGATGACAAAGAACAAAAGCTATGGTTAGATTTATTAAACAAGATAACTATCATACATCATTTCTCAGATTCTGGACTAGAAAAATTACTCGATGTGATGTTGGGACACTGAGAAATGAGGAGTTTAGTAAGTGTATCAGGGAATACATTGCATATCATTCCAATACCGCTGTCACTGATGCTAGACCTGTAATTGACGAACAACGTCAGTTAATATAGAGTACATATACACTGATACGATAGATCGACTGAAAGAGCTCAAAAACTAGTCACAAACTCACAACTCACAAACCATGATCTCAGAAGGCAAATATGTAAAACATAACTAGCAGAAAGACTTACCCACTGAGGTCAAGCAACTCTAGGTTCGAGTAGCTTTTAGAAATTGCTACTACTGATGCATCAGTAACTTCTGGCCCAAATACAAGTGATAGCATTCGCAGTCCCCTGAAATGAAACCAATAAATCATTATGTCATGTGTCTAAGTTTAGGTAAAGCACTGCAAATGTTTCATTAGCTTAATAGCCAGTTCACTAGTCACGAAGCAATTTATATACCTTAAATTTGCAGCAGTGAGAGAGAGCACGACAGAATGAGAAAGTCGAAGAGAAGCGATCTGAATATATTGAAGTTTAGGGCAGCTTCTTCCGAGTCCATCCATCATAGATGTGAGATCAGTGCTATCATTCTCTTGGCGAGAAAATCTAAGTGCTATCTCATTCAAATTGGGGAGGTTGAAAACCTAATTTAGACATACAAAAAAGGGATGTAAAATAAGCATTGTTATAACAAAAATCATTACAATAGTAGTTATTCATAGTGTCATGAAACAAAAAACATGCAATATAAAGAGCAACTTCATAAACCGTACCATTTTTGAAAGTGAATGAAGATCAGAAAGCCAAAGAGTAGATAGTTTGTTGGAGCAAAGAACGAAACCACCGAGGTTAGAGCACCCCTCCACCTTTAGAGTTGTGAGACATCGCTTATCAGCAACAAAACGACCCAACTCCTCCCTGCAATAATATATAACCATAATCACATTCAGAAGCTGATGAATGTTTTTATTGGTTATTAGTAACAAGACACAAATGTTTTCTCATCATCCAAAAATGGAATTATAAAGATAATTGAAAAACACACTTAGCAGCAAACAGATATATATTTATTATCCATAACAAAGCATAATCATTTTCAATACCTGCAGCTAAATACGATCCAAATTACTCGCTAATAAGATGTCTATGCCAGTCTATGCCTCATTAACCACATTGTGTTAATAGAAATGTTACACATACACTTCTTATTACTTAAAGATGAGGCTAAAAACACATCCAGCAGCAAATAAAACACATTGAATTAATAAGAATGCTACCAAAAAAACTGAAATTGCTAAAAGAATTCAACAAGCATATATGTAAACAAAAATCAATCCAGCAACAGATAGATATCCGTATATTACCCATAGCAAAACAAAATCAATTTTCCATCATTTGCAATTAGATTGCATATCAATAACAAGCCAAAATACTCTTTTATAAGATGCTAAATAAACCACATTACTTAAAATGACATTCTAAACATAACTATAAGGTGGGGTTAGAAAACCAGATCTATTAAGGGGGTGTTTGGATTGGTTTATTTAAAGAGCACAAAGAGCTTATATATTATCAAAACACATGTCTTCATATATTAGGGGGTGTTTGTTTCGGATTATATGTGAGCTTATGAGTTTATTTGATTACAGCTTATATAACATAAGCCCCAATTTTCCAGCTTATTTTGAGACTTGTGGCCTTATATAACTATATTACGATGATATGATAAACTTATATAAGTCCATAAGTCTCAATATAAGCCACAAAATTGGGGCTTATGTTATATAAGCCAAAATCAAATAAGATCATACGCCCACGTATAAGCCAAAAAAAACACCCCCTAAACAGATGGTTTTTAGAATGGCTTATGTAGTTCCAAAAGAACAATACTAAAGAGCACGTCCACTGGAAGAATTAGTGTAACCAAGCTAAACAAACCAGCATATCAACAAAGTTACTTATGGAACTAGCAATTTTTATTCAACCATTTACACATCAGTAAGATAAATAAATCAGTGATGAATACCCATTTACACACAGATAATCCTAGTCTAGTAAAATGCCTATGCTTATGCGGGAGAATGTCAAAATAAAAACATCGTCCCCACGATAACTCAAGGTCCAAATCTGTTATGATCCTCCTTTACTGTTTTATACAACACAATATTAGTGCATGTTTTGATAAGGAACACATTATGAAGATCTAAAGTCGTAAACTGAACATTTTAAAAGCTTACCAACAGCGTCCGACAAGCCTACATTAACCTTGCTGCCATTTAGAACAATGTTAGTTTGCTATGACAAAAAAGGCCATTGATGCTAAACGAAGAAGATGCTTCTGTTTTAGACTAAAACACCACCAAATAAAATCCTATAGTAGCTAGTTGCACACACTTGGCTGTCAAAAGTAGCAGCCTGCATTGGCCATGTTTACATTACAATAAAACCCCATGCTACTCACTATCTAATACATACACAATATTGATCGATCATTAACCTTTAAACGAAAAATGAGGATAACTATTATAACGAAAAGACTAAATTGACTAACAAGAAATCAACAAAGTGTTTTTATCAGAAAAAAAACGAAATAATAGTATTCTAGTTCATTATTCACACACTCAAACACTCACACCCCTGGAAAAGAAAATCCACATATTTGCCAACAAAGTTACAAGCTCGGCTGACTTTAATTTAAGAGAAGAAAAACAAAACAAGACGGACCAAAGTTTTTCCTAAAGCAGCCCCTCCACATGTATCTCTTGATGTTGTGATAGTTGAGTCGCATAAAGTTGCAGGAGGAGTTTGGGTAGCAGCCCCTCCACTTGTGGTTGTAGCATTCGGAAAGGGTTCTTGAATATTTTCAAACATATATTCATATATTTGAAGCCTAAGCCGAAAACTCATTTGGGTATCCGGGGGGTTTGCTTGGCAGATTTGGTTCACAACATCTTTTAAGGCAACATCGTAATGCGTTAGAGGGTCGGTCAGGAGCTTTCTATATGTAGCAAGTTGGGGGTCACCGTCAACGATGCCTTTAATAAGTGGTAACAAAGGATCACGCACCACGTAAATTGTGTGATGTGCCTGCACGCCTGCATGAGATGAAAGAAAAATGAATTTATAATGCAAAACTCCATCATCATCATATATATAAAAATAAAAAAGTATGTAATTATATACTACCATAGCTATCTAGGGTTCGATCATCCTGCCATATAATTCCTCTATGAATCAACTTGAGTTCTTCAACACGAAGATGAAAGGTTTGAGCAATTGCATTCTTAAAATCAACAACATTTTACCGCGTTTAGCTAAGTAAGCTTCACTCGCAACACACGCGCCGCCGTGAGGAACAGGGTGAGGCTGGTGACCTTGCATAGTTACGGTTAGGGTTAGGTAGTGTGTGTTTAGGTGAAAGTGTGTGTGTTTATTGTTGGAAAGAAAAGAAGATATAAATATAAAAAAGTGTGTGTGTGTGAGTAGCGGGAGTTTTATCGAAGACTTCGCGCCTTTGGTTTTGAGTTTTTTTTGGAGGAGGAGCGTTTTTTTTGTGTTTTTGGCTCCATTTTTTAAAGCACGTGATTTGGTTGGTGAAATTACCGTTTTGCCATTGGCGCCTGCAATGAGATTATTGGAGATCTATGTGTTTAATGCTTTAAATAAGTGATGATGCTTTTCTAAAACAACAAAGTTGGTTTAACTAGTGATTATTTTTGGTTTATGCACCACACTTTTAATAATTGGTAATAAATTTAATTTCACTTATGAACATTAAAATACATATTGTCTGATTATACTTATAAGAAAGATGTTAATAAGTTTAAATAGGAGTCATTAGTATTATTGTTTACTCATAAAAAATAATCCACCACTAGTCTCAAAGGCTCTAGTTGAATAGTTTAGGAGTCCACTACACTAGTTTCTATCCCTTTCTTTCGTATCCTTCATTGTAAGTTTGGCTATTTAAAGCCTTTCCTTTGCTTAATAAAGAACAAGCCAGTTTACCCAATTGTGTGAGTTACAGTATTCATCTACCAAATTAACATTTGGTATCAGAGCCAGGTTATCAAAAGGGCCTGACTTCCAATTCGAGAGTGATAGATAGTTGTGTGTTTGAGTGAGGAAGATCACATAGGTCAGATATGAGTAGAGACCTCGACAAATCGTAGATCAAGATACTGACCAGAAGGAAGCTTTTTTGGGCAACTCAAACATTCCTAAGTTTGATGGAGATCATGAGCACTGGAGTCTCCTTATGGAGAATCTATTGCGATCTAAGGAATATTGGTGTGTTGTCGAGACTGCAATTCCGGCAGAAGGCGAGAATGTCACTGCGGCTCAGAGAAAGAACATTGATGAGATGAAGCTGAAGGACTTGAAGGCGAAAAACTATTTGTTTTCGTCCATTGACAAGTCGATTTTGAAGACAATCACTAAGAAGGACACTTCAAAACAACTGTGGGACTCGATGAAGATAGATAGTCAAGTATGTCTCGAGTTTCAGAAGCGCAACTTAATAGCTAATGACAGATTTTGAGATCTTCGCAATAGAAGTACGAGGGAGTCTATTACTGACTATTTTGGTAGAGTAATGGTTGTTGCAAACGAGATGAGAAACTGCGGAGATAACATGGATGATGTTAAGATCGTTGAAAAGATCTTAAGGACATTGACAGACAAGTGGAACTTTGTGGTCTGTTCAATTGAGGAATCAAAAGACATTGATGAAATGACAGTAGATGAACTTCAGAGTTCTCTACTGGTGCACGAGCAGAAATTCAAACGAAATCATGATGGTGATGACGTACAAGCTCTAAAAGTAACGAAAACCAAAATGACGAAGTACGAGCTGGTAAGAGGACGATGAAACCTTTAAGAGAGTCCGTGGACGAGGAAGGGGAGAACCATAGCAAGTCGAAGAACAACAATTGACTGTATACAGTGTCAAAAACTCGGACATTACAGTTTTCGAGTTCCAGAGTGAATAAAAAAGAGACAAACTATGCTGCCATTGGTGAAGCGAAAGGAGGAGAAGAAAGTGAACAACTACTTTTGATGGCCTACACTCCAGAAGTTACAAAAAGTAATGTATGGTTCCTTGATTCGGGATGTTCAAACCACATGAGTGGAGATCCATCATGGTTCTCTGATCTCAATCAAAATCATACTACCACAGTGAAACTTGGAAACAACATGATCATGAAAGCGGTTGGTCAGGGCAACGTGAAGATCAAATTGAATGAAGTTGCTCATAAATTGTTTACCGATGTGTTTCATGTTTTCCTGAGTTAAGGAACAATCTTCTTACATGGGGCAACTACAAGAAAGAGGTCCTTTGCAATCTGATAAAAGGCGTGGCTATGCGAGATTTTTCATCCGCGCAAGTGCCGATCAGTGAGCGGATGATGTCTGCAAATAGTAATGTTTAAAGCTTACCAGCCGAACCTCAATCTCAGTCGGTTGGAAAAGAAGAAAGTTGTCTTATCACAAAAGGGCAAGACTTAACGCAACTTTGGCACAGAAGGTTGGGACACTTGAATTACACAATGCTAAAGAAGCTACAAAGTAAAGAAATGGTTCAAGGTCTACCGTTGCTGGAGAACGTGTCAGAAGTTTGCAAAGACTGCTTGGTAGGAAAACATCATCGTGAACCGTTCCCGAGTAAAAGCACATGGAGAGCTAGTCAAGTGCTTGAACTTATTCACGCTGATCTTTGTGGACCAATAAGTCCTGCCTCTAACAGTAACAAGAGGTACACATTATGTTTTATTGATGATTTTAGTAGAAAAAGTTGGGTGTATTTTTTAACTGAGAAATCAGAGACATTTTACTACTTCAAATGTTTCAAGAAATTAGTGGAAAAGGAAACAGGTCTACCTATTAAGTGTCTAAGAACTGATAGAGGGGGTGAATTCAACTCTGATGAATTCAAAGAAATGTGTAGGGAGAATGGGATACAAAGACAACTTACTGCTGCTTACACCCCACAACAAAATGGAGTCTCAGAACGCAAAAATAGAACCATTCTTCAAGCAGGGCTGAGCTGTTCTAGAAATCTGATCAGGACATCGCAGAAGGAGATTTTTGGGCGGAAGCATCAATTGGAGCAACTATGTTTTGAATAGATGTCCTAATGCAGCCTTGATAGATATTACTCCTGAAGAAGCGTGGAGTGGTAATCGTCCATCTATTTCACATTTGCGTGTATTTGGATGTCTAGCAAATGTCCATATACCACAACAACAGAGGACCAAGCTTGATGACAGGAAAAAGCATGAGTGTGTATTGTTAGGAATCCGTGAAGATCCAAGGCATATAAGTACTTAATCCCACAAACAAAAACAAGATCTAGTTAGTAGGATGTAACTTTCAGGAAAACACAAAGATGGGAGACTGGATCAAAACGACAATATCAGAAGAAGTTCTGGTTGATTTAGAATGGGACGATGAAGTGATCACCGATGATAGTGATGTAGCTGTGGTCACCAATGAAGTCGTTGCCACGAATGAAGAAGATGCGTTTGTTGAAGAAAATACACATCATGGGAGGGTTAACGAGGCTGTCACGAGAAGTGGGCGAAATGTACAACCTCCTAGGTGGATGAATGATTATGCTTCGGGTGATGAGCTCGAAAATGTTGAATTGAACCTCACTATGGCAGCAAACTCAGATCCAGTTTCAGACCCACTTTGTTACAATGAAGCTGTAAAAATGAAGCACTGGAGAGTTGCCATGATGGATTTGATAATAAGATCCATCGAGAAAAACAATACATGGAGTTTAATTGACCTACCAAAAGGAGCTAAAACCGTGGGAGTGAAATGGATTTACAAGACCAAATTGAACGAGAATGGAGAACTACAAAAGCATAAGGCCCGATTAGTAGCAAAAGGCTATTCACAAAGATATGGGGTTGATCATTCAGAAGTTTATGCACCTGTGGCTCGTATGGAAACTGTTAGAACAATAAAGCAGGGCTTTGCTCAACAAAGAATGGAGATCTTCAGCTAAGAATGTTAAATCGCGTTTCTAACCTGGAAAAAGTTGAATGAAGAATGTTATAGTTGACCAACCACAAGGGTTTGAAGTAAAGGGCTCAGAGAATAAGGTGTACAAGTTACATAAGGCACTATATGGGTTGAAACAAGCACCGCGTGCTTGGTTCAACATGATTGATTCGTATTTTGTTGCTGAAGGATTCGAAAAATGTCCAAATGAACAAACACTATTTACTAAGAAGAATGATGCAGGTAACTTCCTTATTGTTAGTATTTATGTGAGTAGATTTAATATATACAGGTGATGATGAAACTATGTTAAAAAGCTTCAAAGAGTCCATGATGAAGTCATTTGATATGACTGATCTTGGAATCATGAGATATTTTCTCGGCATCGAAGTATCACAAGGAAATGGTGGAAATTTCATTTGTCAAAGGAGGTATGCAACAGAGGTGCTAAAGCGTTTTGGTATGTTTGAGTGTAAAGCTGTAAAGACACCAATTGCTGTTGGTATGGAACTTAACAAAGACGAAAGTGGAGTTACTGTGAGTGAGTCTTATTATAAGCAAATTGTGGGATGTCTAATGTATCTTACTTCTACACGACCGGATCTCATGTATGGGGTAAGTCTTGTAAGTAGATACATGAATAGGCCGACTGAGTTGCATTTTGCAGCAATACACATAGAAGCTAAGGTATATCAAAGGAACATTGGAATATGGAGTCATGTATCAAGCAAGAATGGGAGGTCTAATAGGCTACACAGATAGTGATTATGCTCGTGATACGGATGATAGGAGAAGTACTTCTGGCTATGTCTTCATGCTTAGTAATGGTGCTGTATCATGGCTGTCCAAAAAGCAACCAATTGTCACATTATCTACTACTGAAGCAGAGTTTGTTGCAGCAGCAGGATGTTCAAGTCAAGCCATTTGGTTGATAGAGAGTTCTAGAGACGTTGGGTGTGCAAGTAACAGAGGGTTCCCCAATTTATTGAACAACAGCTCACACCATTAAACTCTCCTAAGAATCCAGTAATGCATGGTAGAAGCAAGCACATCGATGTTCGTTTCCACTTTCTTCGTGAACTTGTACAAAGTGGAGTAATCAACTTGAGGTATTGTGATACTAAACAACAGTTTGCTGATGTGATGACTAAACCACTACCGACAGAAGCATTTGAAAGACTTAGAAATTTTCTTGGAGTTACAAAGCTTGAAGTATAAGCTAACTTGCTGCAACAGTTAGCTTAAGGGAGGGAATGTTAAGAGTTTAAATAGGAGTCATTTAGTATTATTGTTTACTCAGTAAAATAATCACCTAGTCTCAAGGGTTGTTGAGATATTTTAGGAGTCCACTACCTAGTTTCCTAGTCTCCTAGTCTTTCGTATCTTCAGTTGTAAGTTTGGCTATTTAAAGCCTTTCCTTTGCTTAATAAAGAACAAGCCAGTTCACCCAATTGTGTGAGTTACAATATTCATCTACCAAATTAACAAAAGAGTCTATTAAAAAGTAAAAATATATTGAAGCCATAACAAGTCATAACACCGCAATATACCTAACGTAAAAAAACAAGCTAGAGTTTAAGTCTAGATTCTAAAAGGTTTTAGAGAATAAAAATTCAACAAACAAGTTTATTACATTACTATTAAAGAAATTAAAATGTTTAAAAGATAATACTACTACACTTATATTTTGCATTAATAAAATATATTTTTACCTATAAAAGGTCTTTTCTTACTTGACATATAAAAATGAACATGTATTGTAAGACGTAACGAAATTGCAATTGAACACTTATATTAATACAAATAAATTAATGTATATTACTTTTCTCATCTCATAAAAAGTGTTTAACTTACTATTTATGTTTAACGGTCATGTTTTTAATATAGAGAGCCCTTATGACTAGTTTTTATATTTTGACGTAATAATTAAAATTTGCATTAATTGTTCATTTTTAAATTTTATTAAAGAATTGATGGTAAATAATATTTTATCAATCAAATTTGCATTAATTATACGTTATCATAATTTATTCATTTTATAACACTTTTTTCGGACGAAAGAAGTATAAAATGTATAACTGCTACACTTACAACGTGCATTAATAAAATACATTTATACACATAAAAAGTATTTTTATTACTCATAATATAAAAATCAAGTATATTATAAGACGTAACAAAATCGAAATATAAAAACTTTTATTGTGACAAATAAATTACTGTGTGCTACAAAATTGAATTAATTATTAATGTAAAGTTATGCAGCATTTTGGTAAGATATGAACGGTAAATATACAAAGGTTTTGCTAATTCGCTGGTCAACAATTAACATAAAAATTAAAATAAATACAAAAGATAATTTGTAGTTTATTTATTATGCATTAAATACATAATTATTTTAAATATGAAAAGAATATGTTATTTAAGATAATTTGTATATTTATTTATTGTGTATTAAATACAAAAACTACTTTAAATATAAAAATACTAGGTTATTTAATTTGTCTTAAACATTGACTAGTAGGCATATTTTGGCAAAACACAACATACAATAGTGTACTTTTGGTAAGTTATAAATATTATTTTTTTTCATATATTTTTTGTTAAATATTATACTTTTTCATTAATGTACTTTTGATGGAATTACTATTTGGCGCCTGCAACAAGAAATCTACGTCTTTAATGCAAAATATCAGTAGTGTTGTATTATTGGGATTTGATTTGATAGATTGATGACACATTGCAAATTTGGTAAGATAATAACTTGATAATCACGTTTAATGTATTTTAGGCAAAAATGTAGTTTTTTGTTGATTTGTGTTTCGTTTTTGTGGATTAGGAAGCGAATCTTCAATTTGATATGAGTACTAAATTGGTTTACTAAAACACAAAAATCAAACTTCAATTCATTGAATTTCAACAAGTGTGGTTAATTTTAGAGTGGTTGGATGCTGATTAATGCTAATAAAATTTCAACAAGTGTGGTCAATTATTTTGTGTCTATGATAATTAACATTAAATGTTAGCTGTTTTCATTTATTCAATTCTTATTTTCCTTTTTCCTTATGTTAAAAAAAATCTTATTTTCCAATCAAATTGATTAATTTGTATGCAAATAGTATTGCAAATGTTGTCAATAATAAAGACTTGGAAAATTTATTATAAAGAAATGTATATATAATGAGTAAAGGAGTTGTCAAGCGCTGCGATATAGCGTTTTGAACTACGTATATTTTTTCTTAACATTATTATTGTGGATTATCTTGTATTTATAAAAGTTTTTGTTTTATTACATACATTTAGATAAAATAAATGATGCATTGAAAGACAATGCAAACAACAATATTTTCGTTGAACCAAATAGTAATGGTCGTTCTTTACATACGAATACAATACAAATAAACATGAATAGTAAGAATTATATCTCGCGACGCATTAAACCTTCTACTAACATCAGATATATATCAAGTGTTGTACGAATGTCTAGTAAATTATACGAAACAGGACGCTCTTTGATTTCTTGTAATTTAATATCTCAACGACGTGATTCTAAGGGATATAAGACATGTACGAAGCAACTGACAATCAAAATGGCTTCGTATTTTTTGAACATATGCTCTCCGTCGGCAGCAAACTTGGTGTCGAATTGTCTTCTTCAAGGATGTTCAGTTTATTTACAATAAGCACACCATGTAAGATGTTATAAACTTTGCGACAACTTTAGGTAATGAAGCTTTAACGACTATGTGTTAAAAATCCCTAAAAACAGCTGACAACGTTTATAACATTTTACATGGCGTGCAAGTTCCTTAAAGGTTTTTTATCCATGCCAACGCAAAAAAATTATGGTTGTTAGAAATCAGATGTATGTACGTATAAAAAGTTATTAGACACATCTTAAACAACTAATCCGCTTTGGCTACAAACCCTGATCCCCAAAGATGACGATAATCTGAACTTTGTTATGACATATTCTGATATTCGAACACATTAGTTTGTGTACATACCTTAAAGGGATAAACTTTTTTAAGAAACTTGACGACTATATTTAACGGTTGAACATGAGTTCTATTTCCAAACTTTAAATTCATAAGACTAATGTTATTTAAAGTTAGAACAATGGGTTTGGGGATTGACAAAACGACACGGAAAAGGTAGAAAGTTGTCGTGGTTGCGTTACCATAAACAACCAACCCAAATACAATTATTCTCAAACCGTGAACAATTTCCATTAGATAAAAGACATGTCACATATTCATGATCACCACCTATTCATCAAAAATTGTTTGAATCCAAAATTCGTTTGCATTTCCCATATTCAGAACGGCAAGGCGTCATTTTATCACTATTTTATACATAACTAATTCAAATGACAACATGTAGGGTTGGATGTTATTTATAAGTAGGTTCTAAACCTTAGACCGTAAATCCACACGAAAGACATCCATATATAAACATAACGTAATTTTCTCCTCGCATATTACCCTCGACACTTTTCTGAGATTTTAACACGCAACCATTGTCGAAGCAAAACTCGACCTATGACAACTGTGCCTTGAGCAGGTTAGTCAAACCATTAGTATCGACTTGAGCCTCATTATGTGTTTTAATAATATTGTGTTTATGTGATCTTATGTGAGTTTGGTTATCAATCTGTGAGCGTGATCATCTCATTTTGATTGAATTTATGGTTAATGTGGGTATTTCATTTTGTTCACATTTGGTGAAAATGAAAATGATGGTAAATTTTATGTGTGTACGTATTTATATGTATATGTATGCGTATTTAGATAATAGGAATTCGCGAGAATAGAAAATTTAGTTTAGAAATTTTGTTATTAGATTTTAGTATTATTAAGTTAGAGAAATAAAGTATGAAATGAATTTATTTATTTTTAGGTATTTAAAACTAGTTTTATTTAGAAGGATGTCTAAATAAATAAATGTTTTTATAAAAATAACAAAATTGAAGGATTTTTGTGTAAATAATAATAATAAAATAAAATAAATAAATAGATAAAAAGGTGTTTGTTCGACCGGTTAAAGAAGAAAAAAAAAGAAAACCAATTTTAGTATAAGTGGGACTCTAATTAGGTAATTATATAAACCTCATTCTTTTCACTATAAATAAAAACCCTCATCTCCATTTTTTTAATATCCGGTCGAACCATGAAGCAGAGAAAAAAAAGATTTTTTTTATTCAAGATTCAAGTGGTGGTTCGTGTTAATTAATCGAAGGTTTTAGGTATGTTCATAAACTTTAATTGTTTTAATTTTCTTTTTAATTCATGTAACAATAAAGTGATTGATAAACTATGGTTTCATAAAATCTGTAAATTAATGTTGTTAAACTTAATTAGAGGTTTTTAGGGTTTAATTAGGATCATATTGATGTATTCGGTTAGAATTAGAACGCGATATAATTGAATTTAGGGTTGAGCAGAATTTTGAGTCATCTTGTTCGAATGTTATCTCATGATTGGTAACGAAATTTTTGATGAATCATATGTCTATTGATAAGTTCAGAGAGTCTGGTTTCTAAAAAGTCCGGCCCCAGAAGGTTTTGAGGTTGAGAAGTTAGTCAAATAATTTTCGCAAAAAAAATTGTCAAAACAGTAAATTCGGGTCAGATTTGGGTCTGATTTCGAGGAGTAAAACCCCCACTTAAAGTTCAAATTTGGGGGTTAGCCAAAACTCATGAGTCATATTTTAGGTGTCTATTAACTCCAGTTCGAATGGCTAGCGATAAAACATTTTCTAAGTATTTTCAGGGTTCTAAATAGCGCATTATAGCGGCGTCATAACGTCGTCATAGCGCGAAGCGTGGCCTCCACGTTACGAAACAGGCCAAGGCGTCGTCTCTAGGCGTGGCGTGCAATATAGCGTCATATAGCATGATAAAGCGCGCTATAGCGCATAGCGTGGCGAGTTTTTTTTGAAGTATTTAAGGGATTTTTTAAAATTTTAGATTTATGCTTGGATTTACTAATATTTTGGATTGATGCTTGAATTTAATAATATTTAATACTCATATTATTCTAAACTATGATATAATCTATAAATCTATAAATATTTTTTGCCGCCTTAAGTCACGCCTTAAAAACGCCATGTCGCTACGCCTCACGCTAAAGCTTGAGGCTTGGCTATGTCGTTACGCCACGCTTCACGCTATTTATAACCTTGAGTATTTTTAAGGACATCAAACTTTTTGGTGTGCGTTCAGATCCGAATCTGAGTACTTTGTAAAGATGAATTTTTATAAAATAGTTTTACTTAGTATTATTT
>BQNB010130663.1:2300-12355 GCA_026074375.1 Tanacetum coccineum
TAAGTTATGGCAGATCTGGTAAATAAATAAATAAAAACAACTAATAGATATATAAATAATCAATAAGCGTTTTATCCATATATGAGTCATCGTTAATTTTGCCACAACATAAGCTTTATAATCATTGAATTGACTGACAAGAATTAGGGTACGTAAGAAAAAATTATTTTATCCTTGATGACGTATAAGATGAGCACCAAGCTTACTGGGCTTAATTCATAATATACGCATATGGGCCCAGGCCCAATACAACAAATAGTCGGACTGCTAAGCCTGACAGGGGTCATGCTCCGGATATTCCAAAGACGCACGTGAGTATCTTCAAAGCCGCACCTGTTGCATCTTCGCGGACAAACACTGACCGCGAAAGAACACTCGCGTCCGCAAACACGATTACACGTGGACCCTTGCCCGACAAGGGACCCACTCCGGCCACCAACAGTTACAAGAGAAATACTAGGGAACCCTAGTATTGGGCTTGCCTATAAATAGGGGTCATTTCACACCTCAAAAAGGGACATTCTGTCTAGTCATTAATACAAACATACTATGACATTCTCTGACAAACATGTGTACTTACTCTCACGCCAGAGCTTAATCGCGGGGTCCGCCCTGCGGTAAGGCTAACGGTTTACTCTTATTTGTGCAGATTATCTCTTCATCACTTGGATTAGTGCAAGATCTACGTCACAACCCATTTATTGGCCCAACCCAATAAATAATATAGACCCATATTCACCCCCATACATGGTTTTTGTACTAACAAAAAATTTGTACCAATCATCTATGCAGGTACTATAACTTGCATAAGCGTAAACGGATGAAAGTTTATCGATTCCTATTATTTGTACAATGTGAGTCTTTAACTAAGATGTACATTGTGTGTCTGTGATCGTCTTTGACCAGGGGCAGACCTAGGCGGTTCCCGAAGTTCATCAAAGTTAGATAAATTTTTGTTGCCTAGTATAAATTTTTGTTAAATATCTTGATTTCTCATGAATGAGTACATGATCCAGAATTCTGGGTTATATACAAACATATCTTCTTTTATATTTGTAAAAGAATTATGCACCTTATGATTTAAAGTGTGAAAATATGAGAACTAGCAGGAACTTGTAATGAATACAAGGAGTTCCAGTAGATAAAGACACAATGAGATAAATGAACTCATAACCAAATGATTGAATAATAGTCAAATGATTACAATACACAAAGGATTGAATATCAAAATGATAAGCACCCTTTCAATGTGAAAATGATTATAGAAATGAGATTGATAAAGATGATTTTTATGTTGATGATGAAGAACCAGAGAGTTGGTTTTTTTCTTGTTGTGTGTCGAAACAAGATTGCAGGAACCAGTTATATACACATGAGCTTTAACCATCAGTCCCATCTATTATCCTTTAAGTTGCAAAACAACCCCTTCATAGAATCAATCTCTTTATTGAATAATCCCTGCAATTATTCTAATCATACCATACATAAAGAAGATAAATAAGTAAAAGATTTAAAACTTAATTTGGTAAGGATATAATTCTCAATACACCTCCTCAGATTAAGTTTTAAATATATCGAACATGTTCAACTTATTAGTGAGATAGTTGTGTTGATCAGCAGCTAATCCTTTAGTTAAAATGTCTGCTGCATTTTTTGCAGATTCGATCTTTTAAGGTTTTATTATTCCTTCAATTATTTTGTCTCTGATAAAGTGGAGATTAATTTCAAAGTGTTTGGTTTTGTCATGAAAGACAAGATTAGAAGATGGCAGCCTTATTGCACATAGTGATGGGTTTGGGAGTTTTGACGTTTAATTCTTGCAGAAGGTTGGTTAGCCAGATGACTTCACATGTTGCAGAGGCAAGAACTCTATACTCTGCTTCTACAGAAGATCTGGAGACCACAGTTTGCTTTTTTGCTTTTCTAGGAGACAAGGGAATTACCCATGAAAATGGCAAATCATGTTACAGATCTCCTTGTGCTTCTGCACTTAGCCTAGTCAGAGTCAGAGTAACTACTCAAATTTAGGTTTGAGCCTTTTGAAATCATGTTTCCTTTTCTAGGAGCCTGCTTTAGGTACCTTAGGATTCTTAGGCCAAGTTTTAGATGGGACTCAAGGGGAGAGTGCATAAACTTACTCAAAGAATAGACTGCATAGGAGATGTCAGGCTTGGTGTGGGTGAGATAGATAAGTTTCCCAAGTAACTTTTGATATTCAGTTATGTTTTTTAGAGGCTTATCTTTCGTGTTTATAGGTTTGCCACCAATGATCAATTTTGATTCAATTGGTGCTTGAGATGGTTTGTAGGCCAGGAGGCCATACTCAGAGAGAATTTCAAGGCAGTATTTTCTTTGGGAGAGGCAGATGCCATCATTTGTTTTAATAATTTCAATTCCGAGGAAGTATTTAAGTTCTCCTAGGTCTTTGATCATGAAGTTATTTTTTAAGAACTCTTTGACTTTGTTGACTTCATCCAAGTTATTTCCAGTGACAACTATATCATCCACGTAGACAAGTAAACCAATGAAATAGTTGTTATCGGTCTTGATAAATAGGGAGTAGTCACTCCTAATTTGTTTAAATCCATTACTCATAAGAGTTTGGCACAATTTTTCATTCCATTGTCTTGGTGCTTGTTTGAGACCATAAAGAGATTTTTTTAGTTTGCATATCCTATGATCATTAACAAAAAAATATCCCGATGGAAGTGTCATATACACCTCCACAGTTAGGTTGCCATATAAGAAAGCATTGTTGATATCAAGTTGGAACAGGGGCCACCCGTAGTTTACAGCAATGCTTATAAACTGTTACAATTTTAGCGACGGGGGAAAATGTTTCATCATAGTCAACACCTTCTTTTTGGTTGAATCCTTTTGCCACAAGCCTCGCTTTATATCTTTCTATATCACCATTAGATTTGTATTTGACTTTATAGATCCATTTACACCTTATTGGCTTTCTACCAGGAGGTAATTCAGTAATTTCCCATGTTTTATTTCTATTAAGAGCCTTCATTTCATTGTTCATGGCATTGACCTGCTCTTTGTTATTACATGCGTCATGAAAGGTTTTGGGTTTAAAAGTTTTGTTAAGATTTAACGCGAAATAATAGTTTTCTTTACTAAGTTTTGAATAATTTACAACTCTATCAATTTCATATTTGACTTTATTATCAAGAACAAAATCAGAGAGTTTGGTTGGAAGTTTAGAAGTTCTACCGGACCTCCTTTAAGAAACAGTTTCATTTACAACATTTTGGATGTTATAACTGTTACCCTCAGAAGTGGAACTTGGTTCCACTATGTTATTATCAATTTGGTAAAGGAGAGTGTGATCTTCTTGGGTTGCTCCAGAGTCACTGTCAAATGAATTATGAACATTGTCAAGTGGCTCTGTGCTATCCTCATCATGTGTTGCTTCAGAGTTGCTGATAGATCTATTATCAACCGTCTATGTGCCATCAACATGTGGAGATTTATTCTCACTACCAAGATTTTGAGCCTCTTAATCATCATTGGGTAGTAGGTCTGGAGGGTGTTTGAAGTTGGGACTGTCAAAAAAATTAAAATGATTTATTTTAGAAATTGGATTTAATTTTTTTTGGTTTTCTTTCATTTTTAAAGGGTAGATATATTCATAGAACTTGATATCCTTAGAGAAAAAAGTAGTTTTGTTTTGCAAACTAAGTAACTTGTAACATTTTTTGGTATTGGAATAGCCAATAAAGATGCATTTTTCAAATTTGGTTGAAAATTTGTCTGTGTTTGTTAAAATAGTTGAAAAACAGAGGCATCCAAAAGATCTCAAATGATCAATGTTAGGTTCTGTACCAAACACAAATTCATAAGGAGATTTTCCTTTAAGGACAAAGGTAGGTAATCTATTGATTAGGTAAGTGGCAGTCAAGATGCATTCAGTCCACATGTTCAGCGGAACTCCTCCCTGAAAAAGAAGAGATCTTGCTACATTTAGTAAGTGCCTGTGTTTTCTCTCTACTATCCCATTTTGTTGTGGGGTGTAAGCAACTGTGGTTTGATGGATTATTCCATGCAGTTTGAAAAAGGTTTGTAGGTTATTGTTAACAAACTCTGTTCCATTATCACTTTTAAAAATCTTAACATTTTTGTTAAATTGAGTTTTTAAGTAGCTGTGGAATTTAATTATGTTTGTTGTGACTTCATTTTTAGATTTAAGAAGATATACCCAAACTGCTTTGAAGTAATCATCAACAACAGTAAAGAAGTATTTGAATCCTTCTTTACTTGTGATTTTGTAAGGACCCCATACATCTAGATGAATCAAATCCCAAACAGAAGTGGTTTTGTGTTCACTTAGATGAAATGGTTCTCTTGTTTGTTTGGAGTAGTGACAGATGTCACAGGGAGAAGAGTTGCAATTTCCTTTGATGTCAATTTTGTGTTTTAAAGCTTTTAGGACTTAGTCTGATGGGTGGCCAAGCCTATAGTGACACAAAGAATTTAAGTGACAGCTTATGATGTTATTTATTTTGACCAAGTTGTTAGGATTGTTAAAGTCAAGGAAGTACAAACCTTCTCTTTGACTACGAGTCCTCAGAGTTTTCCGCGCCTGCAAGTCGTGGATGTAACATTTGTGTTCATCAAAAGCAATAAAGAGTTTGCTATCTCTTGCCAGTTTATGAACTGGCAGGAGATTAACAGTATATTCAGGAACATAAAGGACATCATAAAGAATAATTTTATCACACTAAGTTTAAGTTTCCAACTTTTTTTATGTAGGCGGTGGTGCCATTAGGGTGATCGATATAGAGTTTTAGGTCTGATATGTCCATTATGCTTTCAAGTTGTTCTTCTGATGTAACCATGTGTTGGTTAGCACCAAAATTAATTATCCAACCTTTTTCGGTTTTATGAATTCTAAAAGTGATGTTTCTACATATATAAGTACCTCCCATATAGGCATGAGCATTGTTGGAATTCTTGGAGCTGTTCAAAAGGTTGAGCAGTTGATGAATCTGTTCAGCTAAAAAAGAGGGAGCAGAACAAGGTGTGGTGGTGGCTGTAGAGGTAAGAACCTCTATTGATGCATTGTTGTTTGATGTTTTTTTATTTGCCCATTTCTTTTTAATGTGATTAGGGTAACCAACAATTTTATAGCATTTATCAACCGTGTGTCTAGTGAGACCACAGTTGGCATTTGAGCATATTAAATTAGGATTTTCACATTCTTTTTGTTGATGATGGTATGACCTTTATTATTGATTTCATTAAAGCTTCTTGCAGCAAATGCATATGCATGATGTTTGTTTCCAGTAGAAGATGAGGAGCCTTTATGTGATTCCTCTCTACAAATGACAGAAAATGTGGTTTTCACATCAGGTATAGGGTCCCTGGTTAATACATTACTTCTCAATGGCAAGTACAATTCATCTAAGCCCATTAAAAACTGCATAAGTTTAATAAGATCTTTATGTTTTTTGAAATCTTTTGCCGCATCACAAGTGCATGCGGGCAGTTTAACCAAAGCATCAAATTGTTTCCAAAGTAAATTTAGTTTATGATAGTAACGTGAAAGAGTAGATCCATTTTGACTTAAAGTGTTAATTTGATGATGCAAATCAAAAGTGACAGATCCGTTTACTTTATCATAAGTTTCCTTCAATTAATCCCACACTTCAGAAGGAACTTTAGAAAAAAATTGACCAAGGTATAATTCTTCTGAAATTGAACCAAGTAACCAACCTAACACTGCTGAATTGCACATTTCCCATTGATTTACCAAGGACTTATCAGTTGGATTTTAACATTTTCCGTTAATAAATCCCAGTTTGTTTTTTGAGTGTAAAGCTAATGTCATGGCATGAATCCAAACATTATAGTTATTTGTTCCGGTAAACTTTACGTTAATAAGTGGAATGTTGCTAGCATCTGTAGGGTGAAGATAAAGTTCATCCCCAAAAATTAGTTTGCTTGCTTCACTAGCACTCGAACCAGCCCCAACCCTATTTGGTGGTGGAGTGTCATCATTTTCTGGCATTTTTTGTTAAAATGTTTTGCCCTTTTATTTTAAAGAAAGGTTTGTAAATACTATTTTTATTAAAGAAAGAAAAAAACCAACTAAGATCAATCAAACACACAAAGTGGATCCTGATTTTACCAAGATCAGGCGAGTGGAAGGATCTTACAGTGAAAATATGAGCAACAGAATGTAGAATTACGCCTCACAATTGAGGCAATCAAGCGTAGACATAAATCCCTAAAAATTAGGGTTCATAAAAAAAACCTAATTTTTCAAATCCCAGCAATTAACCACACCAGATAACTATAAACCGTATTTCCAATCCTTTGATTGCTCAAGGACACCTCAGACAAAGAAACCCTCAATCAAATGATCGAGAATTTCTTAGACACGATAGTAATCAGAGTGATATGGCTCTCCAGTAGATAAAGACACAATGAGATATATGAACTCGTAACCAAATGATTGAATAATAGTCAAATAATTACAATACACAAAGGATTGAATATCAAAATAATAAGCACCCTTTCAATGTGAAAATGATTACAGAAATGGGATTGATAAAGATGATTTTTATGTTGATGATGAAGAACCGGAGAGTTAGTTTTTTTCTTGTTGTGTGTCGAAACAAGACTGCAGAAACCAGTTATATACACATGAGCTTTAACCATCAGTCCCCTCTATTATCCTTTAAGTTGCAAAACAGCCACTCCATAGAATCAATCTTTTTATTGCACAATCCCTGCAATTATTCTAATCATACCATAAGTAAAGAAGATAAATAAGTAAAAGATTTAAAACTTAATTTGGTTAGGATATAATTCTCAATATAAAGTCATAGTCCGTTCCCCCCAAGATGTGTACTTAGTTAGAATTGGACAACAAACTAAGGAGATCCTGATGTTTTACTACTAGGACCATCAGCAAGTGATAAGTCACGGTGAGATGATTACGATTATATACAATTTTCCTTGCATATATATATTGAAAAGAACACTTACGATTGTGTTTAACAGATCACTAAACAAAAACTAGAGTGTAGTTCATCCATTTTCATTGGCCATTGAGATCTCTTTTGAAGTTCATTGACATGTAAGTTATATTAACATGAGAAACACTCTATTGTACAGTTGGGTATACAGTAATACCAAAACTAGAATGGTACCATTGGGTACCATTCTCTTTACACAAACACTTGATTGACGAGGTCATAAAGGGTTAATAGGAAATTGACTAGGGTTCGAACCCCAACTCTTGGCTAACTAGATCGTTAGAACATGAGCTGATCATTGCTTGGACCGAGTCTTTAGGAAAGGGTCCGCTTGACCTCAAATGATGCATGGCAAAAAAGGTAACATCTACATATATTTGAAGCATATCACCATGTAACTTGACTCAAACCTGACGTGGATACAACCCATCATCTTTGACCCTCAAGTTACCCACCATCAAATAGAAACATGCCACGTGGATTTAATCACCTTATATAAGAAAATTTTCCAAATGATATCATTGCAACAAAAAAAACCCTTTTCTAGCATAAAGAAGTCACACAACTTGTGAGGTTGGTCGAATATGGGTAGAGCCACCACCCGAGTTACAATGAGCCACCGTGTTCTATCATCAAGTAATAAGCACGACGACGTCGTAGATAACCCTCCGATGCAATTATCGGGTTCGATATTTGGATTCCTTGAGGATGAAGCAACCGTATATTCGTCTATAGATTATGATATGAGCCACAAGCAACTCGAAGTCGAAGATGAAGATAATGAAAACCCCGAAGATATCGAAGATAAGAAAACCTTTTGGGAGACTCAAAGCCAAAACTTACATGTAAGTTGCATGCTAGTAATATTTAATGATGTCACGTTTTTAAGTTTAAGTTCTAACAAGCTTTGTTATTATTTTTCGACAGGCAGCGTTATATAGGACAACAAGTTTAGAATCAAAAATCCGAAATATAACGAAAGAAGTACTAGGGGAAGTCGATATGACCGAAAATGTATGTGCTTGCTCGAGACCGATTTCGAGTGGTTGTAGGAGTTGCCGAATGCGAGAAATTAGTAACCGGCTGCAAAATTCCGGTTACAATTCGGCAATTTGCAAATCCAAATGGAAAAACTCGTTAGATATTCCAGCAGGTACATTCTTCTTCCCTACAAAGATGCAAAATTACATATATATACATATTCAAAACATGTATAAAAATTATTATATCATATGCATTAAAAACTTATATCAATGATATATTATGCAATTATTCACTTTTAAAATTACCATTTTTTTTAAAATTTCATTTTCACCTAATAGTAACCACAAATGCACTTTTCTTGTATATGCACATGTGACAAAAAGTCTAAATCAATCATTTTAAGTATTTAGTTCAGTTTAAGAAAATTCCAGATATGTGTTTTGGTATGTTTACGAATTAATATCTAGTTGTCGTGACCAAATTAACATCATATATTGTTTGTGAATCAGGTGAACACACGTTTGTGGATGTAATCGACAACTCTAACACTAAAAAAGGCGAGGTGAGGGTTGTGATCGAGTTGGAACTGCGAGGTCAGTTTGCGATGAAGAAAGGAAGTGAAGAGTACAACGGGCTCGTATCCAAACTCCCCGACGTGTTCGTAGGCAAAATCGAGAGACTACAATCCGTAATTAAAATATTGAGCAATGCTGCGAAAAAATGCATGAAGGAAAAGAAAATGCATTTGGGGCCGTGGAGAAAAGAACGATACATGCAAGCGAAGTGGCTTAGAGTCACTGAACGAACCACGACCACGACGTGGATCAAGCCATTGGCCGTGGTAGATGATTTCTCTACTCGACCGGCTAGAGTTCGATCGTCGATGTTGACCATGGATCTACTCGAAAACTTGCCTAATATGTCGTACTTTTGTGCCCATACCGTTAAAGTTTTGTAACTGTGTAGTTTTATAGATTCATTTTACCTTTATTTGTTGTCAAAACTTTTAATAATAGGAAATTTTGTTACAAAATTGCGAAATGTACCTATACGTATCTCAGCATATAATTCGCGATCACATATAAAATTTAGATATCTCTTTGATTCATAAGATTATATATACAAAGAAAAATATCATAAATGAAGACACAAATGTTATTTTCAGTGTCTATTCACGACATCTATTTATATCGTATATTTTTCGTGTTTTATAAATTATAATATTTACCAAAAATGAAGGTGATGTAATTTTTTTTCTTTGATTAATACGTAAATTTCAATAATGCTAGATATCTATATCTATACTACTCTATAAAGCAAATTTGGGGTATTCTTGAAAGTTGAAAATTGTGTAAATATGGAAATGTTGAAAACTAATACACCCCTACTTTAAAGGTTGTCAACATTTCTAAACTTACACAATTTTCAACTTTCAAGAAATGATTCAATTAGGGGTGTATTAATTTTTCAACATTTCCATATTTACACCATTTTTAACTTTCAAGAATACCCCAAATTTGCTTTATAGAGTAGTATAGATGTTGACATCCATTTTTGAAAGTCTGAGAGTCTGTAATGTAATTTAGGCAATGTTAGACAGCCTCCAAAGTCTACACGCATATGCTACATAATTTAGGAAATGTTGACAACCTTTAAAGTCTACACTAAATGTTTGTAACAACTTTCACACATTCAAGTGGCATGTTTGAAACTATATTTAATTTGGTCATGTAACCACTAATTCTTACAATTATGGAGACTAATTATGGAATATATTAATTGGTCATTAATCTTTCTATGATTCTCATATGTTCTTTATATATTTCTTTAACGTTGTATTAACGATTTTTCTTTCGTGATTTTTAACTATTTTTATTCTATTAATATGAGTTTCTTTATTCAGTTGCGGCCTGAAACTGCTTTTGCTCGTCAGAATCTGAAGTTTGTAAGAAATGTTAAAAATGATATGTAATGTAATTTTGTAATGTAATTTTCTAAAGCGACATTTATTTGTTCTTTAATTGTAGTGTTGTTAGAGCTATTTTTCGGAGGGTTTGTATTTGGTGGGATGTGAGTTAC
>BQNB010130664.1:0-15815 GCA_026074375.1 Tanacetum coccineum
ACACCACAAAATGTTGAAGACGAAGTGAGATGCGTTAGTGAACAATGTATATTATTAATTGACATTAAGTTTCCACATTTTTATTTATCAATTTCACAAAATGTGTTTGGATACATAAAATTGACATTTATGAGATGTATCCAACACATTAAAAGGCTTTGTTTTAAAAAGCTCCCCCTTAGAAATTGATTTACATAAAATGACATTCTAAGTACTACAATTCTTTGAAAATTATTCGAGGAAGGGAGTGTTGAACACACGATTTTAACAAATACAAACTTTTTATGGAAAAATACCACAAATTATATTGTAGGCAATTTTGACATTGAAAGTTCTTTTTGAAAAATTGTGTTCAACGATTTTAAAAACATGATAGAAGACTTCTCTTCTATTTTAGAGTAAGCGCACTGAAGCGTACACTTCCCTATTACATTCGGGACCGAGTTATGCACTGAAATGTACATAAGTCATTGAGAAAAATTTAGAAATGACATGTTTTGAAAGCATTTGAAACTCTTGCTCGAACTTCATTTACACGCCCGTGTCGATGTTAATCAACATTTCTAGGTACGTAAATGTTATCGATTCCAAGAGACATGTCGAGAAGATTCTTTTTGGTATTTTTGAAAATTTTCTGATTTTATATTTTGTTTTTCTAGGTTTTATATTTTTCTATTTTCTTTTTCAAAAATTTTATAAATCAAAAATAAAGAGAGAATAAAAATATTTACAAATCGAAGTTTCCATTAGCAGTGACAGTTGTAGCTAGAGTTGAAGTGGATGAAGTTGAATCAGGTTGTTGTTGACGTTTATTTGATGCATCAGTAGTAGTGACAACGGAAGACTTTAAAACAACTTGATTTTCTCCATTGAAATATTCGTCGAACAAAGGACCGAATATCAAATCCAGCTCATTTGACATTGTTACACACAACAAAAGACATGATCCGGAGGTCGGGGAGGATTGAACAAATGTTTAGCCATATTATTAGTGAGAGAAAGGGAAGATGTGTGTTTTCTAGAGAGAGAAACACACACACACCTTATTACAAGTAAAATGAATCCTCACCCCTCCATGGAAGTATAGAGGGGATATATATAGCCATGGACACGATCTACTTACTACACTTGACATTTCTAGTCCCTGCATGTCCGGCTAATATAGACTAATGTAATTCCGTATTAACCGACATATTTTTAGGCTAACAATCTTCCCCCAATATGTGGGCATACGGAATTACTTACAATATTCCTATCAAGTACAAATACAACAAAATAAAATGACAACCAAGGCGCTTCCAATGCTGAAGATGACGTCTTTGTCTTCTAGTCTTGATACTTTTACTCCAGCTTGGATCTTCTTTGTCTTGACTTGTTCTGGAACCATTGTAGTATGCATGAGTTGGATTAACTTCCCCCCAAATCATGCAGCATGTGTTAAAAAGATTTCTTCATAGACTCCTTTTTGGCAAAGTTTCTGAATCAACTTCCCCCCAAACCAACATCCGTATCTTGAGCAGATTCTGAAACATTGATGTAGCTTGAACGATCTTCTAACATTGACATTTAAAGTGCACATCGGAATTTAGTAGAAGAAACAGTCAACCACACCATCTAATACTGCTTCTATACTGTATCGTGACATTTGGTCTTGGTGAAAAGAATTTCAGCTCCCCCATCATAGACATATCAAACTTGATGTGCATTAGTTTTCCAAATCATTTTGAAAGTTTTGGGTTCGTAGAACCAGAAATTATGTCATCAATGTAAATTTGCACAAGCAATATGTCTTCCCCATGTTTAGTTATGAATAGAGTTGGATCAATAGAACATTTTGAGAATCCTTCGGATACCAGGAAGTTGGAGAGTTCATCATACCACGCTCTTGGTGCTTGTTTGAGACCATATAATGCTTTTGTAGGTTCCCGAATTCACACAAACATGTATGGATCTAAAGAGATCTAGAGAGAGAAAGTTAGAGAGAGAGAATAGTTGAGAGAGAAAAAGGAAAACACACTTAAGAGTGTGTGTAAAATGACTAGATGCTTACCTCTTCCAAAGTTGGAGAGGGTATTTTTAGTTCTTACTATACACCGGAGTATTAGTACACGATCTCAATACGACAGAGTCATACGATTTTACCTGTTTAAATTAAGAGACTTTATTGATCTGTATAATTAATGGGTGTGACCGGTCTTTTTTCTAACTATTCTAACAATCTCCCCCTAAAGGGAGGTCACCACTGAAATTACTAAATTTAAGATATTCAATCTTCAGATTAATCTTATCAATAGGTCGAAAAGTTTATTTCATATGATCTGTATCTTGTGTAATTCTGATGCAGGTAAACTTTTAGACTTTTAGGCTTTAGCTAGACGTGGATGTGATTTTGAACTTCTTTGAGATTATCATCCAATCATATTCCTCTTATCATATCATGTGATCTTTTGCCATCTTGTAAACTTTGTCATACGGAATGATTGCTCACACTTGTTCTTGATCTTGAAGCTTGGAATATTCAGAGTTGCGGTAGCTTTAATTAACAGATACATTGAGCTTTCATGATATCTTTGAATGTGTCGTTTGAGATGAGCATGCGATTATGAACTTGATTTTGTATGGAACACGGGGATCTCCATCTACATCTTTATATGTTCCTGTAATAAAAACAGTTAGCAATAAATAGAGAAAATTGATTGTTAAAAACAATCGATGCGATACTTTGCAAAAGAGGTTTTGTCAGCACATCGAAAGTTTTATTTGTTTTCCCAATGTCCATTAACGTCAATTTCGTTTATACTGGAACAAAGTTTATTCATGTAGAATCGCACCGTTGTTGTTTTTCCAGTTTTCTCAAGTTTGATCATTCAGGAATCTCACAAGTCTCCGCTAACATGAGTTGTTTGAAGTTGGCTCAAGTTGGATTCAATCTTCACTGTGAATACTACGAATCACTCGGAATGTTCTGGCAAAAATCACAAGGATAATGTGTAGGAATCTTATGTTAGAACTTTTAATAACTTTGTGTAAATAACAAGTAAATTGGAATTGTCCCTAACGAGATTATGGATGATCTCTTGGCTCTAGACTCAATATTGCGTTTTGGTTTTAGTGATCGGAGGCTGGAGCTGACTGCCACCTTTTAATACTGACTTACTCGGAGGTGAGTGAGACACTAGATTGCAGTTTAGTCTCCGTGACAAATGCGACACAAGTTTCTTTAGAGAAACTCGATATGGCTGAGTAAGGGCTGTGCATTGCATCATGGGTCCCATGATGTCGTTCATTCAATGTCAGCAATCAATTGTGATTTGACAGCATATGTATTAACACGGTTTCTGGCTTATGTTGATGGGGGGGGGGGGGGGGGGGGGGGGGGGGGGGGGGGAGGGCTTCTTTTTACACCCTTTATCTGTACATATTCTTTTTCATTCCTCACCCCTTCGTGCTTACAGAGACTTCATGATTGCACCTTGTTGGGTAATTTCAAAGTACTAGCTCCATCTCAGTCGGCATATTCCCCTTGTTCTGACATTTACTCTTGTTAATCATACTTAAGGACTTCTGTAATAACTAGTGGATTGTACCTGGGTAGATTCCCCCCGGTCTTGGCAGGATCTTTCTAGGAACGTAGTACCTAAACCTTACATCTTTATAAATTCGATAAAAGTATAACATGGTCAGTCTTTTGGTACTGTTCACATACGCCATAAAACACTTGTTGAAAAAAACTCAATCAGGTACTTATAACTATCAAAGTGTTTAGTACCCGATTGTTTTTGCATTTCAGAAAAGCTCCCCCTCAACATGTGCATCGGTATTCGAAACTGTTTAGCACATGTTGGTGGAGTATACACTTGAGAAATATGATCACATTACATATTTTAATCACATTTTCTCCCCTTATCAAAAATTTCAAATCATTTGACATTTTGGATATCAATTGATTTAAATATGTTACAAACAATTGGGAGAAAAAGTGTGCAAATATTCACAAGCCATGTTTGGAACATTATTATTGCTCCCCCTCAATCGTTGAGGGATATATAAGATAGTGTCGAGTACAGTAATTTGAAAGATTTTGAATTTTCTAAGAAATTCTTGAAAATTTGTACTCAATTACTATTTATATTAGCCTATAATTAAGTCTACACTACACATTTATATATTCACAAGATTATGTATGAGACAGGACCTGAAAATGTTCAAACCAAAAATGACATAGTCATTTTGTCCATGTAAGCAGTCTGTAGTCCGTCTCGATACTCTCCTTTTGGAAGTTGTCTTAGCTTCCCCTTGAATCAGCAATCCTTTCTTGAGTGGACATAGACTTCTTGCAATTTGCAATTTAAGAATTACTTGAAGTCGCTACGCCCAATCGAGCAGTTACACAATTAATTGAAACACGTAACATCAAAGTCAATTAAGTCCCGGATGTCTAATTTCTCTTAACATGATAGTGATGATATGAATTGAAACACCAAAGTCAACTAAGTCCCGGATATCTCAATTATTCCCTCTCAGTAGACGAACTGATAACACCTAAGACAACTAAGTCCCAAATGTACACTTTTCTTTCTATCGGATACTGACTAACTAGAGGAATTATCATACTTATCATACCAATATGTCCCTCTTTGATCAAATATTTCTACTCCTTTAAAAACACGCTTGGTGATTGACTGTTAAAGGAAGCATTAATTGAATCAGTAACCAATCTTCTCACGCTCTAATCAATCTTCTGACAACACATTTCCCTTGTTTTCTAATGATGCACTACATATGATGAAAAGATATCTCTTTCCTATTGTGGTTGGAATTAGCGCATCGAGAAGTTACAAGTTATCACATCTAATTTTCTCTGCGGATAAAGACATTCGTCTTCCCGGAATGGCCTACAATTAAACTACACTATGGATTCTATCACGTGTAGTTGTTGTACCTTTCAGTGTATTTACTCCTTCCCCTTGATGTTTTTGATACCTCAGAATCAGAAAAATCTTATATGCACACATGCTTGAGATCGTGTTCGCAGAATTAATAAACTTAAATCTATCCCGTGAGAATCAGTTTCAAGGCTTTTTAAACTACGAAAGAATTTCCAAAATTTTCATAAGTCCTTTTTACAAACTTGACGCGGTTTGGCAATATTAGTACGTATGTAGTTTTAAAGCCTGAATTCACTAAGTCTTAAATTGACAAATAAGTCCCTAAAGTTTGAATCAAATGACATCTAAGTCACATGTAGTTAATATGAATTACTCCCTTTTAAATTGTTATCTTCATTTTCAAAAACTTCAATGTTTTAATCCTTGACTTAATTTTGAAAAGACCGTTTAAAAGAATTATTTGAGAACTTTCTTCCCCATCAAATAATGACCCGTTTTCTATTTAAAGAGTTGTAGTCATTGTTTGAGAGGTCGAATTATCTTTGAAAATCTTTTCGTGATTACTGAAAATATTGATTCATTGTGAAGACAACTTTTTCCCAATTGAAATAAGATTTCTCTTATTTTGACAAAGAAATGACTCAAACGTACCATTATTCTTATGATGCATCGGATATGAAATAAATCATGCCCGGGAAATATTAATTACCCGTTGTTCAGGAACAACTGTCTTTTCGACGGACATGTGTTCTCAGATTGAAAAGGGGGTTGCAGGTCGAATAAACTGAAAAGCCATTGTCATGAGCTCAAAAACATTGAATGTTTTTGTTAGAGTAGCTCTTTACAAAAAGACTTCTCTTTTCGTGCCTAAGAATAAATGCTCGAGACGTGTATTTTCCTTTACGATGAGGCCCGGGTTATGCACAGAAATGTACATAAGCCATGTTTGATGATAATATCAAGCAGTTATGTTTGTCAGAACCTCCAGTTCTGCTGGAGTCAAACATCTCATACCAATCCTTCTGACAAGATACAAAAACCGATCCTCAGGAAGGGCTTTCATAAATTAATCTGCGATTTGGTTTTAAGTTCTGACAAAATATAATTTTAATATATATCATTTTCCAACCTGTTCCTTTATGAAAGTTGATACGCGTAAGGATGTGCTTTGTATGAGAGTGTTGTACGGCTTTGCATGAGATTGCTATGGCTGACTGTGAATCGTAGTACAACAGTATTTTGTTGTAGTTGAAGCCATAAACTTTAAGCCGTGTCCTCATCCACATTACTTGAGCACAACTTGCAGATAACGTCACGTACTCTGCCTCTGCTGAAGACATTGCAGTGCAGTTTTGTTTCTTTGACATACCAGCTTACAAAGTTTAATCACCAAAGAACTGTTTTCCCTCCAGAGTGCTTTTTCGAGTATCAAGGCATCCGGCATGTTCAGCGTCTGATATGTGTTAGTTCAAAGCTAGAATCCTTTGGATACAGAGTTCCCAGGTTATTGGTACCCTTTAGGGGTATTTAAAGATTACTTTTAACCTCTTGAGGTGCTTTGAGTTGGTCGTGCTTGATAACGTGCTAATAGCATACTGCTTGCTCTAAGTTGGTCTACTAGATGTCAAGTACATGAGTGACCCGATTTTTCTTCGATAATCAGATTGCATTCGGTTCTCCACCTATCTACTATCTTGATTGGGTTTGTAGCCAAGGTTGTACAATGAGTTGACAATTGTCCATATTATGCTTTTTCAGAACTTTCTTAAAGCGTACTTGCTGACTGATAAAATACCTTTTGGGGATGGTGGATCGGAAGTTCTTAAAGAATTTACATTCTCCTCAGTCTATAGGAATCTTCTAATTACTGTGAATAACTTTTCAAATCTTTTTGAATATTTGGGGTTTGTAGACCCAAAAAACAATTATGTCATCTATACGATAAATCTGCACAAGTAAAATATCCTCCCGTTTTTTTCCTTGACATAAAGTATGGGTCAATTGTACTTTAGAAAAACCTTTGGACATAGAAGTTGATAGTTTCATCATATCCTGGATCTTGGAGCTTGCTTTAATCATATAATTCTTTCTTAGAGAAGGTTAGACCTTTTTTCAGGCATAGATCTGGATCAACGATCCCTTCCGGCCTGTGCAACGGTAAAACCTCTTTCCTTCAGTGGACCATTAAGAATTGCCGTTCACGTACATCTGATTGATTGGAAAAAGGATTGTGTGCTGCGAGTGGCAACAAAAATCAGTAACTGATTGCAAGCGAGCAACTGGTTGCATATGATTCTTCAAAATTCAATACCTCTCTGAGCATAACCTTTAGCAAACAAGTCGTGCTTTGTTGCGAATTACTGGATGATTTCATCATTTTTTGTTCTTCCATACACTTTAGTTAATAAACCATCTTGCCATAATGGTTTGTATCGAGTTACCCAGAAGTTTAGTCTGTAAAACTGATGAAGTTCATCCTGACATTGCTTCGATACATGCAGAATCACGCATTGCTCTCCTCAATGTTCTGTCGGTTCAAACCAATCCTCACGTGAGTGTGGAAAATACACATTTCAGGATCTGCGGCAAGCAAAGCTATACGTCTTGTTTGTAATGGCATGGTTTGGCTGATTTTCTACGAACTTGTTGACATGGATGTTCTCTGGTCCATCGGGTATTCATGACTTTGTGGTTGAAATGATATGCACATCGGTATTTTCAATGTTGCTCTGTGAGGAAGACTCACCAATTTTTATAGCCGTGTACAAAAAGGATTGATAATTTATTCTTGAAACGATGCTTTCGGTGCTTGATTATATTAATGTTTTCCTTAGCTTGCCAGTGTGTTGGATTGTAATATTCTTCAAGGTAAAGACTGGAAGAGAAATTCCACTTGTTTGAACGAATCTATCTTCTCTGCTGTAGGAAATCATTTTTGTATTGGGGGCAACAGAGGTCAAGGAAGTTGTCATATATGACGCTTTTGTCTTGAGAACGAGGCCTGAAGTGAATTTTCAACAGAATCTTTGTCGTTGTGGAGGCGAGGACTGAACTGTTTGATTCTGACTCATCATGAAGTACGAGTCCTGAACTGCTATGTTCGGAGCCTTGTTTTGAGGCAGGGTCCTAAACAAAATTGTTCAGAAAAGAAAAACCATAAACTGTATTTGAGATAGTCGATCTCAAACCTTAACGTTTCAACCGAATGGGTTGGATTTTCATTTGCGTCAAAGTAGCTCCAAATGGCATGTTCTTGTAGTTGACTTTATGTTGAAATTGGACGAGAAGGATCGCCAATAACATTCTCCAATGAGTGATTCTTTGTCAACTTAGTGATAGTATAAAACAGTGGAATAAGATGATGCAAATTTAATGGAATGACCCCTTGTCAATTAGTTTCTTCAAAACCAGAGTTTGAAGAAATATTATGAAGGAGGGGTGCATTATTAAATTAAAATTGCATTTTTGTTGTCCATGCAATTTTTTCTTCAGACAAATTGATGAGTGACTCTTAAGATTGAATTTTCCTGATTTGTTGGTGAAGAATAAGTACTAGTAGAATTTTTTTGCTTCATCTTGATCATTGGTAGTTGTATGAAGGTGAACCAACTGGATCAACAGCTCTTTGAAGCAAACAATAGCTATCGAACTGGGGTAACAGATTCATGGCTGGAAGATTATATATACTCATTAAACAATGGTTTAAACAGGATCGCATCAGTATTTCTGGATGGTGGAACATATGGTGTTGGAGAAACTGAGATTTGCACGTGTCTGATCTGATGTAATCCAGGAGTTCATTACAGAAGGCGCATGGTTCTGACTGATTTGTCACAGGAGCAATGACTGTCATTTCAAGGACTGAACTGCTCTGCTGTTGTGCGGATGTTGGTGGTTTGAAAAGTTATAATGAATGATCTTGACAAGGAGGAGATACTGATTTAGGAGATGCAGAGATCGGATGACTGAAGTATCAGTAAAGGAACAGATGAAGAACTTGTTGGCATAGGAACACGTGACCATGGATTCAACTTCGGTTTTTCCATTGTTGTTTTTCCTGGTTTATCTTTTACTATATATTCTCAGGATCAGGCTTTGTTTCCTTATTATCATCCCCAGAATTTTTCTCTGTCAATTTGTTCACTGACAACATCTGCTTCCCACTAAGAATCTAGCTTTTCATCATCAGGACACCCCTAGTATGTTACTAGTTCTTCATCTTGAGCCTCCAGTTCCATATTGGTCTCTTGTCATTTTTTGCTTTCCTTGTGAGCTTTCATTATGTCAGCGGCCCTCTTGTTCTGAAGGAGGAAGAGTTTGAATACCCTTGCTGCTTTTTTAGACGTATTTAGAGCCTCTTCTTTGACAACAATAATAGGAATCTCAGAAAGCAATACCAGACTGTTCTTCTTGTGTGGGGCTCGGGTTCAGATTAAGCATATGCATCAGCGACGTGTGTCAGTGATCTGGATGTTGTTTGGAAGTTATGCAATCAGAGAGTTAAAAATCATCTCTTGTGTCAGTGATCTAACATCCAGTTGAGTAAGAGCGGATGTTTGTATACGATGAGAAGCATCATACTCCCGTGGTTTTTTGAACTTTGGTGATCATTTTTCGAAGGAAGGCTGAGCTGACCCAGAAGAATTAGAAAGCGCGCAGATTGGGTCCTTCTTCTCTTTGCTGACCTACCCTGGTTTGATCCAGCTGAAGGGCCTTCATCATCATCATCGTCTTCTTCATCATCACTATCATGCTTTCTCTTGTGGTCTTTAACCTTGACTGCAACTTCCTTAATCCTTGGGGGGGGCATCTTCATCTGCTATAATGCTTTCCATCATAGAGCATGGTATAGATGGTAGTTGGAGGTTTTCTGTTTGCAGTCTTATCTTATTCATGTATTTGAAGAGAGCACTCTTTAGATCAAATTCTTCAAGAGCCACCTTGTGATATTGAAGAGTAAGTTGAATCTTGTTTCTCCTTACCTTGTTCCCTTTTGATTCTGATAATCTCCTTTGGACTCTTTTAGATTCTTGATTCTTGATGGACTCTGGGCCACGGTCCAGCGCTATGTATTTCCTCACGATTAAATCTGATGTGTGTGTTCTAGAATTTAAGGAGAGCATCTAATCAAGTTTGTTCCTAGATATTTATCATCAACCGTAGGAACTTGGGATCTGATTGAAGCGGCAAAAAATCGGCAGAGTGATTCGTCTTCTTGACTTCAGACTTCTCTTGTGTTTTTTTTTTTTTTTTTTTTCCTCAATTAGGGCCAACTATTAGCTAAAGGGGGTGGGGAGAATGAATGGGAGTGATTTCAGGGAGAGATGTGGTGATTGTTGTAGCTTCCGTGTTGATTGGTGGAGGAGTGACCAGTGACGACGGCTTAGTAGATGAGACATTTGTGAAGGGAGCAATCACTGGAGAAGTTGACGTTTACTTCAATGACTCAGGATAAGGTATGGTTGAATCAGACTCCTCTATAAACTTTAGATTTATCCTGACTTACTTCGGTTGGTTTGTCATAATAAATGATCCCCAAAGTTATAAGTGTAATCGAGATTTTTTCATGGAAGACATTAGGAACCAGAATATGACTTTCTGATTTTCTTCAGATGCCGTTAGTCTGTTATTGTGCTTCAGGGTTTTTGTACCTTTGGTTAGGCTGTTTTGTCTCGAGGAATTCATTCATCCATGTGCTTAGGGTTTGGGGGGTCTCTCCCCTAGAAAGAGGGACAATGTAATTTTCCAGAGTTTGATCCAGTCTGGTCTTCTTGCATGGGCTCAGGGTCTGGTCCAGACATAATTCTTGCATGAGTAGCATGAACTTCTCTTGATCAGCTTCTTCTTCAGCTTCAGTTAAGATGATAGATTTACCTACATTAAAATCTAAGTCTGGTTTAGGACGATTGTTTTCATGCAGGAGTGATCGCCTTTAAGGCCTTCTGAAAAAGTCAGGCAACTCAGTGTAAACATTTTCATTAAGCTTGAAAGCTATAAACCTGTCTTTGCTTCATGAGTGCAGGAGTATTCCAGAACAGATGACTATAGATAGAAGGGAATTGCTGATGCAGTGAAATGCCCTTACGAGTTTGTTGTTCCTTGAATTACACTGTATGTGGAAGATAGGTTTTCTGCCAACTTATGTAGTTGCTTAGTGAAGGTTTCCCTTTCCAATCAGTACTGTTCTAAGCATGAAGGATCTGTTCATCTCATATTGTTTGGTTCATGGATGCTATGAATATTTCTTCTGCACTTCGTTTCTGTTAAAGAATATCAACATAGATAGACCAAAAATAGTATATAATACAATGTTAGATAATGATACTTGGTTCGCCTGAGTTTGACATGCCCTTGTTATTCAGATCTAGCACGAAGATATTCCACATCTCGAGTCACGAAGATTTAAATCCTTACAGATTTATACACCCTTACACTTTCATATTGACCATTTTATAACAAATTCTAAAGACCTATGATAAACCATTTTAATCTATTTAATTCATATTCTCCCCTTCAAAAATTGCATATGCGATTGCCATTTTTGATCTAGTAAATTATAATACGAGCTAATGTACGGTTGGTCCACTTTAACTAACGAACAAGCATGGGAGGGGAAAAATATGAAAGCTTGTTAATTGTGAATGGTCAAAACACAAGAAGATTTCTCTTCTTTGAAGATTAAAGCGCACTGAAGCGTACTCTCTCCTTTTCCTTTTGAAAATCTGGTTTCGTACAAAAGAATTAGATAGCCATAGACTTGAGCTAACATATTCATTGAGTGTTTCCGGAAAGTAGCTCAAGACCGGAAAGATTTCTCTTTTACGTTATTAAGGATAAATGCACTACCACGTTCATTTTCTTTATCTGAAGATGGGTGTTGCAATCTACTACATTTGATTACCTATGCCATTAAACAATGCAGCTCAATAACTTGGAATGTTTTGTTATATTAGCTCATGACCGAAAAGATTTCTCTTTTCGTTGTTAAGGATAAATGCACTAACACGTATCACTTTCCTTTCTCTAAAGGCGTTTCACCTTTGTTTACTTTAAGGAACAGGGTTGAAGAGATGCCAACAGACGCCATTTGACATTAAGGAACGAGGTTTGAACCGTATTGATCAAACGTCATCAAGATGAAGAACTAGGCCTGAACTGATGTGAACAGACATCATGAGACAATGAGGACCGAGGCTTGAACTACTGTGTTCAAACATCATTAAGATGAAGAACGAGGCCTAAACTGTTTTGTCGCAAAATCTTCTGACAAAAAGAAGACGTGGCTTGAACTGCTGTGATCATGCGTTCTCATTTGAAGCTTGTTCATAAGATTGAATTCCTTGAAACTCCTTGACGTTTTTGGATATAAAGTCTTTTTGGTATACCAAACTACGGAGTCTTTCCTTTTAAAGGATTGACAGTGTACATGCACTTGAGTTAGAGTTACCTGCACTAACATAAAGAGTTGATTGCATTCATATGGGTTAGTGATATCTTTCATTTGGAACCATTTGGAAGGTTCACTGTCAACTTTGGTTGGTGTATCGATGAACACCTTTCCAGTAGTATCACCTAAGACGAACAGTCTGAAAATTCTTACCCGTGGTTCCACCTAAGACAAGATCTAGGAGTGTGTGGTTTCTCATGCACAGCGGAAGACTTATTGAGAGAAAACCTTTGTCCTATGCCATTCTGCCTACCAGGTTTATGAGTGTGGTTCTTTGGTTTAACGGGATTGTTGTTTGTGATCTTGGGGGACTGAACTTTAGCACGAGAATTCACCTTATTCAAGATCTTTGTTATACAATCATCATGATTTGTATTAAAGATATATTATGACAAATCGAACAAACCAATTGTTTGGAGATTCACAAGAAGAAACTAGAATTCTTGAGTGATCTACTGGGGGCTAACCATTTGACTATCCACCACTACATTAGATACAGGAGAAACTCCTATATATGTTCTAGGTTTTGGTGTACAAGCATTAGGGTGTGTAGTGTGCTCTAGTAGAGGCCATTATCCTTTTGACTGGATTCCCTTGGTTTTGTTTGTGTTCATTTTCCTTGCATCCCTAATAAAAAGTTAGTATGAAACCATATCATTAGAACCATACGATTCTTTAGACTTTTCCTAGAGTAGTTAGGTGCATTCACCAGATGTAGAGTGTTTGCTAGCAGAGATTCTCTAAACTTTAGGAAATACTGAGGACGTGACTGTTTTTTACTACGAAATCATTCTTTTCTCATCAACTTGGGAGGCAAACGTGGGTCTTGATATCTAGGGTCGTTAGACGTTAAAGCATTCGGTTGTCTAACAAACTAAATGGTTTCTAGATGGTTATAAAGGCGGTTTCCCCAAGATTGATGCTTTGGCAAACTTAGTATCCACGTTATTTCCTTTTATCTTTCTAAGTTCATTTTTTAATGCCGCATTTGCAAAAACCTTTTCCTGAAGCTGAGCTTTTAAATCAGCATTTTCGACAAACTTTTGATTAATTTGAGAAATTAAAGATTCACTCGTTGTCTTTTATTCTGAACTTAGTATATTTAAATTGAATCAAAAAGTTCTTGGTAAGGCTGTTTCAAATGCTCATTTTCTTTAATGCTGTTGCTCATGGCTGCAAGTATATGCCACACTGTTGTTCTAATTCGATGTTAATTGTTTCAAATCCATCGATTCATTTTTAACTGTGGCTTCATTAACCTTGTTTCCTTCACAATTTTAATTTGGTTTCTTCAAGTCTGTAAATTAGTGTGGTTCTGGCCAGTAGCTGAGATTTTAAATCATTTAATCATAAAAAATTCCAAGAAATTCAGGAAATTTCTGATTTTACATCGGTTTGGTTACTTTGAAAACTTTCTTCCTTTGTTGTATTTGTATTTCAAGTGAAATACATTGTTTTCCAGTTGTAAAAATCGTTTTGTGAAAGTTCATTGTAAATTTTCCTTATCAACATATCTTTCGTTTTTGAGAAGGCTCAGTTTTAAGACAAAGCATCTCTGGTCAAGCAAATGCATTCTGGTCCATCTTCTACTTCCCCTATGACACATATTGGTTGATGTAGGATGTTGGTATTGCTTTCAATAGGTTTCCAAAGTTGTGTGTCATACTGGGTTCTGATTGCTCAGTATGCTGTTGTTCTTATCAAGTTCTTATGCTAGAGCAGTCAACTGTACCTTAGCAAATGGTCTTCGTCAATTATGGTCTGATTCTGCAATCCACAGCTTGTGTGGTATAACTCCCTAAACTGCTTACTTGTTATTCTTGCTTGTTGGGCTTTTTTTGTCCCACTGCTTTCTGTTGACAACCAAACCAGCATCAACTGCTTCCACGCATATTGAACCTTTTCCCTCTTGCCTTTGCATATGTGTTTCAATCTCCGGTTTGCTGAAATGCATCGTTGTTTTTTTAGATAAAGATGTTCGCCTTGAGTTTGACATGCCCTTGATATTTAGATTAGCACGAAGATATTCCACATTAGAGTCACTGCATCTTAACACTTGACTTAATTTGATGCTCATGAAGTATTTCATCATCCAACTGACTTCCATTCTCCTTTAGTGCATTAACTTCATTTTCTTTCATGCGTAATACACCATATGTATTTACAACTCTATGAATGACCGATTCAAGTGTATCCAGGTTCTCGAGTAACTCACGCCTGTACGCATTAGGTTCACAACGCGTGGAGTCTTCGAAGTCTTGTTGCCAACCTTGATTCAGAAGATCCGTTGCATTTACCCCTTTTGAGGCAAGAAATTCCTTGAACTGTGTTCTGAGTGCTTGAAGATAAGTCTTTGCATTAACCCCATGAAGATTCTCTCTTTCAAGTTGTAGCCTTAACTGATCCAGATTATGAAACATCTTCAATTTGAAAGTCTGATGCTCTTCACCAAAGAATGAGCGAAATGCTGGTTTAAATGCATCAACAACATAAGGCGAATTAAGGAGATAGAGATCATGAAGATGTGTCTCGAGTTGTTCAAACCATGTCATGCAGTTGGAGTGCCTTTGTTTTGCGAGCCGTTGCGTCAGTTGAAGCTCTCTCTCTTTTAAATTAGAATTAGAAGATTCCATTGAAATTCGATGTGTGAAATAAAATTAAGGATCTTAAGTAGATAATGTGATTGATGTTGTGGTTTTAAATGCAATTAACGTTCACGGGATTTTACAAGTCTATGATTAAAACCGATAAAAGATTAACGGGATTTTACAAAATCAATAGAAAACCGTGAATGAATAATTGTTTGTGATTTAGGTTTGTTTGTTGTGGTTTGATTATCTTTGAAGTATTTGGTTGTGGTATTTGGTTTGTTGATTTGTTTGAAATTTAGCGCAGTTGGATTATGAATTTTTTTTACCCTATCACCAAAATCTAAATTTGGTGTAAAAATAAGCTAAAAGGCTAAAGAAAAAAAATATATTTTACTTAATTTTCCCGCCAAAAAGTGTCGCTAAAAAGGTGTCGACCGAATTTTTTTTACCCTATTACCAAAATTTGAATTTGATGTAAAAATAAGTTAAAAAGGCTATAGAAAAAAGATTACAAATTACTTAATTTTTCCGCCAAAAAGTGTCGCTAAAAGGGGTGTCGTCTGGATACTCGCTGCCAAGATCTTACTAGGCAAACCGCCGTGGTTTTGAAGTAACTCGCTGCCTAATTTTGTTAACTCGCTGGATCAATAAAATAATCAACTCGCCATGAGCAACTCGCTGCCAATAAACTAAGCAACTCGCTACCTATAATCTTAGCAACTCGCCGTGTGTTTTAGCAACTCGTCGTACCTTTTACCAACTCGCCGGCTATTATTTTTAAGCCAACTCGCCACTATCCTGTGTAAATCGCCGCGAACAAGCAACTCGCCACCAAATTTAAACAAACCACCGCGAATATAATTATTAAAATTAAGCAACTCGCCTTTG
>BQNB010130665.1:0-18904 GCA_026074375.1 Tanacetum coccineum
GCAGTTGGAAGCCATGAGTATCAGGTGATCTGCACGAGACCTGACATAGCATCGGCCAGTGTAGATATGATGGATAGGTTTAGGGATGAGCATATAGACCCGAATCCCGGTACCGTACCGGTTCCGTACCGAAACGGTACCGAATCCCGGTATACAGTACGGGACCGGTACCATGATTCGAGTAAAAAAAATCGGGACCACTAGTTCGGTACGGGACCGGTACCAAATTGGGAAATTACCGAAAAAGGGAAAAACCATCGATTTCCCGGTACCGGTACCGGTACCCGAATCCCGTTCGGTACAGTACCGGTACTACTAATTTATGCTCGGAAAAAAATCGGTACCACTAATTCGGTACGGGACCGGTACCATGCTCATCCCTAGTTGAAAAGCTTGTTTTTGTTACTCGGTACACCAACTGTTCTAGTTCCACATTTGAAATCTAAGCCCAAATTCGAAAATCAATCTTGGGCCACGTTTGGTTATTAGTCCACATTTGGTTATTGAGTTGTGTTTGGTTTGTAGAATTCACTATTGGGTCACGTATGATTTATTGGACTTTGTTTGGTTTTGGATTAGGCCCTCGTTTGAGTTAACTGTTTTATCTAACAGTTTGTGGTTTTTTTTTTGTGACAGATCTGGTTCAACTCATAGGCGTGGAGCTTAAGGGTTTAATAAGCTAGAAAGAATTTGATTATTTTATTTAGCTTATTAAATCGGGTGGTTATCGTTTATTTGTGGTTCTACAATTCGGTTCTATTTTCTCTTCTTTTTCAATTCATTAGTGTAGACTTAGCATACTATATTTAGATTTGCTTATTTGATCATTATGCTTAGTAAGTATTTTCATTATATGCTTGTTAAGTAAATGGGTGAATAGTGAATTAAGTGTAGAATTTAATAAGTGACTAGTGATTAATCATTTTGCAAAAATTAATTAGTTTAGTGTTTTATTTAGTCAAACAGGCAAAAGCCGTAAGATTAAGTAGACATTAAATTAGTAATTAATTTCTTGTTAAAAAGTTGTTCTCGATATTAAGCCAACATTTTGAGGGAACACTTTATTAGAAGGAAATTAATTCATCATTATGATCTAAAACTTCACACTTAAGAATCTATTCACTTTTACTTGACAAGCATATTTTTCTTTATATACTTTTCATTTTATTTAGCTTATTTGTTAATTAGCATAATCTAGTTTATCGCTTTCTTTAGTTTTATTAAAATCCAAAAACAAAAATTAAAAGATAATTAAGTTTTTTACTTAAAAACATTAACGTGGATTTCAAATTCATCTCTCGTTGGGACACGACATCCGTAAGATAAACTATTACATTTCCTAAAGTAATTTTCACATCTATACGGGATACTTTCTATACTATTACTATTTGATATACTATTTTATCAAATCAGTTTTTGGCGCCGCTGCCGGAGAGAGTTGTACGATTTTCACGTTTTGTTTCGAAGTGAATGCCTTGAAGATCCTTTCTCTTTTGAAAGTTTAATTTCGTACTTATAAAAAAAATTAATTTTCTATTTCTATTTTATTTTCTTTTATATAAAAAATTAAAAAAATACCAAAAATATTTTCATTTTATTGTATTTTCTATATAAAAATCCAAAAATATTTTTTATTCTTTTAATATTTATATAAAAATCCAAAAATATTTCTTCTTTCTTTTTCTATCTTATCCGTCTATATAGTGCATGAGCACACGTTCTTCCGCTAGACGACTTTTATCTCCTATTGAAGATCTTGAAAGGTTATTAAGTCGAAAAAGTCGAAGTGAATCGTCACTCCTTTTTGATCTAGAAGAAGATGATATGGCCGGACAAGTTCCACCGAAGGGTCCGATACATGACCTCCGCTCGATAGAGGAGTTACTTCAGGCACCAACCGATGGTGTAGGGGATGCAATCGTTGTACCCCTTATTCTTGCTAATCAATTCGAATTGAAGATCGGTTTACTTAATCTAGTAACCGCCATCGCTTTTCATGGTTTTGAGAACGATGATCCTCACTCTCATATTCGACGATTCACAAAAATAACACAAACAGTTAAACTTAATAACGTTCCGAGTGACGTTGTTAAATTGTTGTTATTTCTATTTTCTCTCGAAGGAGCAGCCCGTACTTGGCATGAAAAAGAACCTCCAAATTCTATCACAACTTGGAACGATCTTGTATCCAAGTTCGTGAACCGTTTCTTTCCTCATTCTAAGACCACCAATCTTCAAAATGAAATTTCGAGATTTCAACAAAGATTCAGTGAGATATTTTCTGAAGCCTGGGACGATTTTTCTCCTCTCTATCAGATTGATACTTTCTATAATAGCTTAAATCAATCTGATCAGGATTCTCTTAATTCTGCAGCTAATGGTAATTTCTTGACAAAGAATACCCAAGAAGCTTTGACTATTATTAAGAATAAATCTAAAGTTCAAACTTTTAGAAACAAACCCATAAAGGTTTCAGTGCTAGCAGGGATCACGACTCAAGATTCTCATGTTATCCGATCTCACTAAAGAAAGTGAAGCTTTTCCTCTCTGCTATAAACCGACTAGTTTATTCTGTTCAAAACGGTTGTGAGACTTGTGGTGGTCTACATGCTTATTATGAGTGTCAAGCCACTAGTGGCTACACTCAAGAGGACGTATATGCTACTACAGGTCCTTATAATACGGGTGGTAACTCTTACCAGCCCCAAGGTAACCGTAATCTGCTTAGCTATCGTTGTAATAATTACTTAATCAGGGAAATTATCAAAATAATAAAAACAGGAATACCCAGAACCAAAATCAAAATCGATTTAACCAAGGTTCTTAAAATCAAGGTTATAATCAGAATAGGAGTCAGAGTTTTAACCAGGGTAATAATTTCAATCAAGCTCAGCCGAATATGCCGTCTTTGGAAGAAATGATGTTTCAACATATGAGATCGACTGAAGCTAAGATACAACAAATGCAAACTCAAAACAACCAACAAATGCAACAAATACAAAATCACAATACCAACAAATATAACAACTGAAAACCCAAAACACCCAAATTGTAGATCTGATGAGTCAAATGCAAAAAGTGCTTCATGAAAGGCCTCAAGGTGCTCTTCCGAGCAACACTGAGCCTAACCCGAGAGAGCAAGTTAATTCTATTATGACAAGGAGTGGATTGACTACTGCTGAACCTTATATTCCACCCCCTGTTACTCCTACTCCTAGGGTGGAAGTGGAAAAAGAACCGGAGACATTAATGGACGAGGTGCATATTACAAGCCCAGGAAGTACCACACATGTCCCACCTCCAGGATTTCAGCTAGTGTCACCACCAAAACCAAAGGAAGATCCTAAGCCCAACCCTCATCAACCTAAGATTCCATATCCTTTGAGGCTTAATAAGACAAAACTTCTTGATAAAAATGATGTTCAAGTATCTAAGTTTTTGAAAATATTGAAGCAACTTCTTTTTTATATCAGTCTTATGGATGCTTTAACTCAAATTCCAAAATTCACTAAAGTGTTAAAATATTTATTAAAAGACAAAGAGAAATTAGAAGAGTTAGCAAATACACCGATAAATGTTAAATGCTCTGTTATCCTTCTTAACAAGGTTCCTGAAAAGCTTGACGATCCTGGAAAGTTTCTCATTCCTTGTTTCTTACAAGATCTTGAGGTTTGCAACTCCTTAGCCGATTCTAGAGCAAGCATAAACCTTATGCCTCTTTCGATCTATGAGAAACTTGGGATCGGACCTCTGAAGCCCACTCGAATGACTCTTGAACTGGCTAACCGATCTGTCACATTTCCGATGGGGATAGCTAAAGATGTTATTGTAAAAGTGGAAATTTTTAACTTTCTAGCCGATTTCGTTATTGTTGATTTTGAGGCTGATCCTAGAGTTCCTATCATTTTAGGAAGACCTTTCTTGCGCACTGCAAGAGCTCTTGTGGATCTGTACGAGGAAAAATTAACTTTAAGAGTCGAGAATGAAGAAGTTGTGTTTCGAATACTGATAAAATCTTCAAGAAAAATTCGAGATATATTCATTCCATCGTTGCAATTAAACAATATAATTTATTTTTTCAAAGAGACAAGCAGAGTCAGTGCAGTACCACTTCTCATAATGTAGATTTTCTACCTGATTATGAAAACAATTTTTTTGATACGAAGGAGAAGAGTATGCAATACACTTCTCATTCTGATCATTCTCTTCCTGAATACGAATCATTCTGTTTTGATGTCAATCATATCGAAGAGAATAGTAGTGGTACTACCACTTCTCATTCTGATATTTCTTTTCCTGAGTATGAATCATTTCATTTTGATCTTTTGATTGATCCATTTCCTCCTGTTGATAGGAGTGATTCTCATCTTGAGGAGTTCGTCGATGAACTCGCTCACATCATATCTCCACCGGAGTATGATCGTTTTTACATTGATATTGAGCCCGACCCAGGAAAGTTGACAATACTTTTTCAAGAAAATATATCTGAAGATTCAACCAAGGAACTTACAAGTCCTGAGCTTAATGATTTACGTCTCCTCCTATCCGATTGTGACTCCATTATTTCTAAGAAATTTTCTGAGAATGATCTTTTAGTCTTATTTCCTTCCAAAAATAAAGACAAAGTTTTCTGTTAATAACCCAAAATCATCACTTTCACTTCATTATAGAAACAAGAAAATAAGATGAGAAGAATGGAAGAATTTTAGAGAGAAGTTAGAGAGAGAAAGGTAGAGAGAAGAAAAAGATTGGAAGATTACTTGCAAAATTACAAATGAGAATTAACAAGAACCAACCCCCTCTCCATACATGAGAGGGTATTTATAGTTAATACCAAGAGGCTTTCATGCCTTGGTATTTCTACGGGCCGGGCTCGGGATTACTTGGGCTTTCGCCCGATACACGTGACCGGTTAGATTACATTTAAGAGCCCGTTTACCCGTCTAGCCTAATACAACGTATATTAATTTAGTGACCGAGACCTAATATAATTATGAACGAACTTCCATTGTTCGACTTAATATTTTGAGGCTAACAATCTCCCCCGAGAGTGATTCTTTGTGACACATCTTCATAGATCAATGAGAATGCTTTTGGGCGTTAAGAAATCTTGTGGTTCTTGTCTCTGAAATCGTTGTAGCTTGTTCCTCTCCATTTAATTCCTTCAGAAATTCATGAAAATTACATACATAAATTACGAATGGATTCTGAAAAAAAATGAGAAAAGAAAAGGAGTGATTTTTCCTACCTACATCTATACGCTATTGTGAATCTTTGATCTTAGCCTATTGTCATTGATCTTTTTGACTTTGTCCTTTTTCGTCCGAGATCTTCTTTTAAATCTTTATCCTTTTGTCTTTGTGGAAAAACCCGTCTTTGCCACTTAGCGAGTCTTGTGTCTTGACCAGCATGCTCATACGTTTGCATCATCTTGAAAGCTTGCAACAAACACCCGCGATAGACTTGATATCTTTTGAAGGATGATCTTAGTATAACCAGGAAGTTTAGTGCGTGAATCTTTGTCTTTTAATTCTGAGCTTTCATGATTCTTGAATCTTGATGCTTATAGAATGTCTATGAAGAGCTGATCAAGATCAGGTGGTAATAGATTCGACTTCAGCTGGAATGAGCATCACCATCTCCATCCTATCTGATCCTGAAATTAAAACAGTTAGCATAAAGCGGAGTGGAACGAATATGGCTTTGTCATTCGTCCGGATATGGTTAGAAGATTAACCACCGTTTCCGAAGGACCGTTAGAAACAGTATAAGAACTTACCCGTGATTTGAGGGTAGATTAAAAGAATCACCTTGACAGGGTTTCCAGCTCAACAAGCTTAGGACTTCTAACAAACATATTAATAGATTTACCATGCTTGCTTGTTCTCATTACCGGAACGTCTCAAAGCAACAACTACTACGGTAAGAAGTCAATAATAGTTACCTATCTTTCATGCATTAAAGCCGCCTGTGACGTTGGTGAGTGTTGATAATGGGTTGAGTTTGTGTAGGTATGTCAATTCATTTCCTGGAACACGTTGATTCTCTTAATTCGCACCATCCGTTTCTCCAAGTTGACACAAGTTCGATTCATATAGAATCTCGCAAGTCACCTACCGCAGAGTTGTTTGTGATGACACTGGAAGATTTCCATTCGTCAGTGTGAATACTAAAGAGTATCACTATGAATGTTTCTGGCAGAATCACAAGATAATGCTAGGACTCTGTTAACAGCTTTAATTTATTGAAGTTCAACAAGTGGTTTGTCATGAAATGTGTCCCTAATGAGAATTTATTTGATGATCTCTTGCTCAGACTCGATTAGTGCATTTTAGTTTTAAGTGAATCGGAGGCTGGAGCAATGAAAGCCACCTATATTCAATATCAACTAAATCTGATTGAGAAAGTCAATAGAAGTCGGTGATCTCCCGTGACAAATGAGACAAGTTTCTTTTAAGAGAAACCCGAATGCTGGAAGGGTTGTGCATTGGCATCACTGGGTCCATGATGTCTCTCAATGTCCAGCAATCAACATTGTGAATCTGACAGCAAAGTATGGACCCGTTTCTACTTCTGCTAAGTGTAGTGGAGGCTTCTTTCTTTTCCACTTCCTTTTATCCATACATATTCTTTTTAAATTCTTCAACCCCTTCAATGCTTACCAAGACGTCATTACAACACCTTGATGTGGATTGTTCCATGTTAGCTCAATCTTAGTCGGCATTCTTCCCTTCTACACATTCAATCTCTACCAATCAAACCAATGACTGCTAAATTCAACTAAGAGTGGTCCTTTGGTAATCCCTCCGTTCTGGTTGGACCTAGGACAAATACCTAACCTTACCACCTTATGGTCTTACAGAAATCGTCGTGAAATAAGATATGTAAGGTATCAATATCGAAACCATGAAACCGTTTTCCGAATACACTTTGAGTCTTTCAGATCACTATTAAGTACATTTCTCCCCTTATTTTAAATTCTAAGTCAACTTAGATTTTGAATACCGTGAGAGATTAAAATTTTTGTCTTGAAAGCCATGGGGAAAACGTTTGCTTAGCAAGAAATATTTGGACTGTGTCATCTGCTCCCCCTCAATTTTACATTATGTTTGACACCAAAAACAATGTAACCAAGTTGTAAAATCGATATACAATTGAGGTTGAACACAATCATCTTAATAACGTCATTCTATTGAATTGTCATCATTATCTTGTTGTTATTAAGAGACTTTTTGTGAATGGGAATACATAAGAATGGTCGTGAGATGATGTATCCAAACTCATTAAACTTTGTTTTTCGAAAAACTCCCCCTTGAAAGATGGAGTGTTGAACACACAATTTTGAAAGATTATGAAATCGTCAGTGATAAATTCTGAAAAATTTTGATCAACATTTGAAAACATCATGTTAGAAGACATTCACTTCAACTCTAAGGGTAAGCCACGTATATTCGTACATCTATCCTTTTTCTATGAGCGTAAAACTTTGAATGTCTTGTAAGAACAGCTCACGCCCGATGAAAAGTTGAATTTCTCGTTGTAGGAATAAGTAATCTTTTAAAAAACTATCCTTTATTTGAATTCCGGGTTACGTACTGATATTTGCACATAAGCCGTTAAAAAACTAAGAAATGACAAGTTTGAAAATTTTGAAACTCATGTTCGATACTTCATGTTACACTCCGCCGTAGCGATATTAATCAACATTTTTCTAGTACGTAACTGTATTTCGATTCCAAGAGACATGTCGAGAATATATTTTATTTGAAACGATTTTCTGATTTTGATTGTTGTATTTTCTTTTTGAAATTTTATTTTTTTATTTTTCTTTTGCAAGATATTAACACTGTTGATGAATTGATGAAATATTCAATCAGATTCATTTGTCAGAACCTCCAGTTTCGCTGGAGTCAAACATCACATACCATTCGTCCCTGACTAATACTGAAACTTTCTTTCGGAAGACTGGCTTTAGTAATCATGTCATCGCAATAGAATTTAGTTCAGACAAATTAAAATTCCAATTAACCGTTTCCAACCTGTATCTTTTGATAAAAAGTTACCGAGTATGGATATCTTGGTACGGGAGTGCTGCACGGGGTTGCATGAAATTGCTATGGCTGATTGAGAATCGCAGTACAACGGTATTTTGTTGTAGTTGAAGCCATAATCTTTAAGTTGTGTCCTCATCCACATAACTTGAGCACAACTTGCAGATAACAGCCACTTTATTCAGCTCTGCGGAATGACATTTGCAGTACAGACCTTCTTCTTTGACATCCAGCTGACTAACTTATCACCAGGAATTGTATTCCTCAGAGTTGCTTTTGCGAGTATCAAGGCAACCCGGCATGATCGGACAACAGAAAAAGCTTGAATCAAAGCAGAACCCTCGATAGACCATAGTCCCATGTGAAATGGTACCATCTTTAAGTATCGAATGATCCTTTTAAACCACATTGAGGTGTTTTTCAGTCGGTCCTTGCTTTGATACTAAGCAACAATAACATATACAGCTTGCACTATGTCTGTGTCTCCTAGCTGTCAGATACATGAGGATGAACCCGATTTTGCTATGATAGTCATGTTGGTCTACTGGTTCACCGCACTCAAGTAAGCATCTATTTAAGGTTTCGGTAGCCATTGTTGTACAAATGCTTTGTCCTTTTTCCATACCTATGTTTATTTCAGATCCTAAAGTGTATTTGGCCTGATTGATTAAAAATACTTCGTGGGGTTTGGTGGATCTGAAGTCCTAAAAAGAATTTCATTTCCCTCATTAAGGACATTCGTCAATCTACCGTGCATTAATTTTTTCAAAACGTTTAGAAAATGTTAGGGTTTGTAGAACCAAAAATAATGTCATCAACGTAAATTTGCACAAGTAAGAATGTCCTCGAACCCCGTATTTTATCTGAATATAGACGGTCAATGTGATAACCTTTAGTAAAACCTTTGGACATCAGGAATTTTGAGAGTTCATCATACCAGGCTCTCGGAGCTTGCTTTAATCCATATAGAGCTTTCTGTAGACGGTAAACTCTGTCAGATGACAGATTAACGAATCCTCTGGTTGTGCAACATAAACCTCCTCCTTCAATGGACCATTAAGAAATGCGTTTTTACGTCCATCTGATAAATTAGAAAAGACTTTGTGCAGCATATCTACAGAAAGTCCTGACAGCCTCCCAGCAGCAACTTGACAATGATTCATCGAAATCAATACCCTCATCATTGAGGCATAAAACCCTTGTGCTACAGTCGTGCTTTGTTGCGAATTAACATTTGTCCTTCATGCCTTTTTGTTTTTCCATAACCACTTTAGCTGATTAAGTTCTTGCCCAAAGGATTGGTCAACGAGTTCCCAGACTTGTAGTCTGTCAAACTGATGAAGTTCATCCTACACAGTAGCTCGCTCCATGCTGAAGCAGCCACTGCCTCCTAATTGTTTCGAATCAACAATACATCACAGTGAGTGCGACATACACATTTTCCGGATCGTTTCAGTTGTCGTCTTGTTTGCACTGTCTTGGATGATTTCCAAGAACTTGAGTTAATGGGTGATCTTTGTCCATCGTATTCAAATCTTGAGGTTGATTGAAGGTATGCACATTTGAATTACCAATCATGCGTGAGGAAGACTCAGCAATTTCTTGTACCGGTGTACAGAAAGGATTGGTAAATTCTGCTTGATCATCGGTGTTTTCCTCAGCATGAGTGTTTGTAGGAGTTGATGGTTCTGATGTAGGTTGAATATTCGTTACGGTGGTGTGTCTATGTGGAACAGAATTAAAGTGGGAGAAGAAGACTTGGTTGACACTATAAGCACCCATCATTGAAAAAAATTCATCATACAAAGGACCACAAAAAGAAAGATCCAACTCCTGATGTGATTGGAACTGTTGTATCTGCTGAAGGATAACCATTTTGTAGTTCTGGTGGCGGGCAGGGGTTGTCATAATCTGACGCCTTCTGTCGTTGGGGAACGAGGCCTGAAGTGTTATTAGCAACAGACGTCTCATACATCTCTTTGAATTCATCAAATCTGAGATGGATGGATTCAACTATCAGCCTTGTTCTCTTGTTGTATACACGATATCCCTTTGACTGAGTGGAGTATCCCACCAAAATGCATGAACCCCTTTTTCTTCATCTTGTCCAAATTATTTCACCATCTCTGGTTAGGTAACCTGTACAACCTAAGATGTGGAAGAGTGTTTAATTGAAGGTTTCTGTCATTAATGATGTGATTATGCCGTTTTCTCAAGAATTTGGGATAATGATTGATCTGTTTTGAGTATAGCATGCGGTTGCCATTACTTCAGCCTAAAAGAACAAAGGAAGTTTAGAGGCTGAAAGCATCGTTCGAGCAGCCTCAACGAGATTGCTTTCTCTTTCGACAACGCCGTTCCTGTCAGGTGTTCGAGAGTAGAAGTTATGATGCCAATCCTTCTTCTTTAAAGAAAGCATTAAGTGTCTTGTTTAAGAACTCAGTGCTCTGTCAGAGCGAAAGAAATTTACTCGGCTTGGAAGATTTCGTTGGAACTCATCGTGAGAAATTCTTTAAAAACTTCTGGTGTTTCATATCCTTGGAACGTAAGAAAGGTGTCCAGGATATCTTTGAGGAGTCCATCGACAATTACCAGAATTAATTTCCTTCCATTGATGCTATCAACCCGCAGTTGACCACAAAAGTCCATGTGAAGCAAATTCAACCGACCTTTTGACTTGAACAGTCTTTGACTTTAATGAGCTTCTTTGTCTTTACGCACGTCACAAGAAGAACATAGATGATCTTTGACATACATCAGTTTTGTAAACCAATCACAATATCTTTTCTTTGAAAGCAAGTTATGTAGTCAAAGATGAATGGATAAAAGTCCTTCGATGCCATAACCATGCTTGTAGTTGAGATAGCTTTTGCCGAAAAGACAGGATTGGAGTGATGAAGTTGTGTCTTGAAGATGAATTGTATAGAGATCAAGTCCACGATTACCGGTTTAGTAAGGTACGTTTCCCTGAAGATCTCTAACAAAAACACTAGATTTCCGAGAAGCCACTCCAAATCCCATCACCAGAATTAACCAACTGAGAAAAGATTGTGATGAGACCTTCGACGTATAAACCCTTTTGATCGTGATGTTCTTAAATCAAATCTCCATAACCAATAATTGGAGCATAATTGAACTTTGCCAAAGCGAAAGGTACCCAAGTAAATTTTCAACATAACTTGCACAGCAGAGATACATTGCCGTCATAGTGCTTGTGCATTACCAGAGTCAACAATGAATAGGATGAGTTGTACAATCTGCAAGAGAAGTAAGACGATGGAACACATGACAAATTGGATCCTAAAGTGTTAGTAGAGATTTCAGAACCTTTGTTACCTAGATGTAGTTAATCAACGGCAAACAACTCATTTAGTCACACTTTCATGTCCCAACATTAGGTACCCATTGCATATGTGTCTTAGGAACCCATGTCGATTATGAGTCTAGTAACCCATATCTTCTGTATTTTAGAACCTGTATATGATGATAGGACAATGTTTTGTAACCACCATTTCCTAAGCCTTACTTGTTTTCTGATTAAGCCAACCTATAGTAACTCATTGATACTTTAGTGGTATTGGATTCGAAGCAACTGTTTTCTATGGTGAATCAACAATTTGTTCGCTTTACGTTTTGGGTTTCCTAGTAATTTCAAAATGTGGCACAACATACGCTATCTTAGTCTAGCATTCACGCATTCAAAATTTAGAAACTCAAGCAATCATGGATTCGAATTTAAACACACCATTTTCACAAGTACACAAACAGCATTTAGCATTTGAAGTTCTGGAATTTAGATTGTCATTTACACCAGTTACACCTTTGTATTTTATTAGAAAAAATCTGAGAAATCCTATGGTAATCTTCTACTTCAGTCATCATAGCTTCGCAAGGACTATATGTATGGCACACACCATATCATTCATTGATTTCTCCAGGCGGTGGTCTGCTAACATTAGTTTTGTGAGCTAATCCTTAGATGAGAAACGCGCGCGATTAGTATTACCTAAAAGGGAGAAAAGTGAAAAGATGGAGAGAAGTACGGTAAGGGTATTACAACTTGTGCTCTAGTCTGGTGGTTATTACTTGCAATGCGATACATGCCTGGTTTAAATCCCAACATTTTGTTTCTTACAGCTTCATTGCTGTCTTAGGTAAATTATGTAGAGTAACTGGTTTTGATAAACCTCTCTACTCATTAGTTTTTAAAACCAGACTTTTTCTTTGCAAAATATTTCTCTCAAAGCGAGATTGGAAAAAGGAGCCGGTTTTTCCTAAAGACGATGGTATTGGAGTCTTTTGACATTGTTGTCCGAACAACAGATGGATTTATCAAACTTAGTGTCTAAAAGATTTTTCCCTTGCATTTTGCAACGAGTTTTTTCAACTCACTTATTGCCTGTTTCTTGTCTTGGCATTGAGCTTTTCAAATCTTGTATTTCACATATTGTTCCCGTTCTTTTTCGAAATACATTGGAATAACGCTTTTTCTTTGAAACAGTTTCATTTTTTAGTCGTACTTGACATTCTTGTAAAGCGATTCAAGAGAGATTGAGTGTTTTTTTCTAATCAAGCAAAACCTGTAAAAGCTCAGTGTAAACTCTTAACTTACAAATCAGTTTTGATTCAGAAAAGCTTTTTTTGTGCAAACATTCACATATCATGACTTTATGTAGATATAAGCATTGTAATTCATGATCATCTAAATCAGATAAGCTAACAAGTAAAACACATAAACATCTTTTAACACACATTCTTGCAAAAGCAATATCATACATGTTTGAAAATACTTCCCTTATCAGCTCACGTTCGCCAAGTTCATCTTCAAGAGATTCAACATACTTTAAATCTGCATGCATTTCTTTCTTAAGTTCATTATAAACGCGAGACTATCAACCTGAGTCTTAAGTGCAAGGGCATCAAAACATTTCATAAATAAGTTTCCATAACTTGACCAGATTGGGTGTCAGCAGATAAAGATGGTCGTTTAATGTTTTACCCACGCTTGATTGACGAGTTCGTTTAGATGATGATGGTTGTTTGTCAATGACATTATAATGCTTGTCTACTTTTGCTTACTGATTTAACACTGGAAAGAAATCATTTTTTTGAAAACATTGGTTTAGTTTTTACAAGGATTTTTCTCCACATTTTCCTTTCTATAGCATTAGCCTGTGCGAACTGAGATTCTAATGCTGGGCTGGGGGGTTTGAAAATTTCATAAAGACTATTTAACTTCGTGTAGTCAAATGGTTTGACGAAGTCTTTATTCAATTTAGATCGACTCTCTTCAGCAAGAGTCAGAATCTCTTCCCTATCAGGGATGAGTCTGGTTGCAGGATCAGATTGGTCTTGTGTGATCGCATACAAACCTGGGTGCTCATGTTGAGGCCTTTTTGAGTACATTGATTGGCAAAGGTAGGTCTTCCATTAAATGTACACAGCATTTTTAAAACAAATGCGTACAAAACTAAATTAATTAGTTTAATAAATGACGTCGTACAAGGACCTAAAACACGGGGTGTTATATTTTTGAGGTACATTAGATTTTCAAAGGTAGGTCTTCCATTAAATTGGGTGCTAACATATGAATGGTTTGGATTGATTGACTCCTTTTTTAGACAATTTCATTCAAAAACTTTAATTGCTTTTCTATTGAAATCATTTTGTCAATATCTTTTTCCTCCTTAAGTTTCAAATTCGTTATTACCTTTGTTTTCTCTTTGACAAGACCTTCGTAATGTGACTTAGTTAAAAGACTCTGTTTGACTAACTCATCGTGTTTCTCTTTGACAACTGAAATTTCGTAGGCTTTAAGTTTTAAACCTTCTTTTATGTCAATGTCTTTTTGAGCTAATAGTCTTTGAGTTTCATTTAACTTTTGTTTAAGTTTGTCATAGTCAATTGTATGGTCATTCAGGTTCTTGTACCTCTCAAACTCAGTCTGTTTATTTTGAAGTGCAACAAGACAACTATCTCGAATACTATTAGACCCCTAGAGATCTACTAGTGTCCGCAAGAATAGATTTGCACTCAATCAATTCTTAAGTCAATGATGCATTTGCTTTCTTTAATTGCTTTTGAATCTCTTTCTTTTCATCGACGTCAAGTTTTACTTTTGTAATTAAATTAGCAAGCGCAACATGCTCATCATCACATTCTACAGCATTTTGGTCATTCTGAATATCATTATCACACATATTCGGTGAATCAGGAATGACATTACTATCACCCGTTTCCACTACACATGTGTTGCTAATGGATTCAGATTTCTCAGAACGTTGTATTTCATTAGCAAACACATTATATCAAGTATCGTATTATACCAGTTCGAATGGCTCAGAATTAGTTCTTGAGTCAGTTGTAGGAACCTCCTAGATCTTTTCCATATAATTGTAATGTGCTTCCAACTCTTGTTCATCAATCTCTTCATCTGTGTCTGCTAACCAATCAGATTACTCAGCTTGAAGTGGAACACCTTTCTCAGCTTGTTTGCATATCAACATCTTTTCCTAATGATATGTGGAGTCTTTAACCCTTTTACCTGACCACCTATAGTCTCCCTAGCCCCAACAGAAGTCATTGTCCTCTGATTCCTAAACTATCCAGTCTGATTGTCATTTTTGTATCTTGGAGTAGTATCCACATTCTTGTTTCTGGTGTTTGAGAAAGTTCTAAGGTTGTTGTTGGTAGGTTTATAGAGCTTCTTGAAATACTTTGCAATGAGTGCCAAATTTTTCTGCATTTCCTTATCCTTCTGAGCTTGTTCAGGATCATTGTCTTCTTTAGAAGCTGACTCAGATAGAGGTGTGATTGGTTTGGCTATCTCTTTGCCTTTGTGTCTTGTAGTTGCATGAGATCTGGTTGGAAGTGAGGCTTTTGATGTTGGTGCATATAATTTGTGAGACTTTGGTGCTTCATAATAAGGATCTTGATATGGTTGAGCAGCAGCAACAAGTGCTAATGGGTTAGCATTCTTGGCTATTTTTTCAGCACGGATTTCATTAACTTTCTTTTGATACTGCTTTAGAATGTCGAATAGCTTGTGATATGAAACTTCATCCAACTTGTGTTGTTGCTTGACAATTGTTACAAACCTTGACCATTCTGATTGAAGTTGTTGAAGAAATTGAACATTGACTTGCATTGTAGCAACAATCAAGTTGTTTCTGATCATTTCATTCATCAGCTTGTAAAACCAGGAGTAGTATGACTCCATTGATTCGCCATCGTGAGATGTGAATTTTCTAAATTCCCAAAATAAGTTAGTCTTGACATCTTGAATGTTGAGGGATTTACCTTGTTGTAACCTTTCAATAGCTTCCCACATTTCATGAGCTATCTTACATGCATCAACAGTTAAGTATATTTCATCTCCAATTCCAGTCAATATCAAATGAATCGCTTCCTTTTCTGATTCAAAATGAGCTTTGTTTTCAGGAGACATATTCAGGACTGTCTCAACTGTTGTTCGTTCAGGAACTGCTGGAGTATTATCCGTTGCAGGTACAACTGGAATTATGACAGTAGAAGGAGTGTAAGGACCTTTAAGAATGCATTTCCTTAAGGCATCACCATTTGGTCTGGTATAAACGTATCTTAAGAAACGTGATCGCCATTGTGTATATCGTCCTGTTGCAAGCATTGGTGGACGATCCCTTGAACCAGCTGCCATGATGTTGTTATGCATTTGACTGTCGGTTGTGAAAGTTACAATTGGAGTAGTCATGATGAATGATTGCTGAATTATAAAGTGAAAATGATTGAAGGATCTTAAGTAGATGTGTTGTGATTGAAATTGTGGTAAAATGAAAAAATAATTAACGTCCACGGGATTTCATAAGTCTATGATTAAAACCGAGAAAAGAATTGTGTCTTTCGCGGGATTTTACAAAATCAATAGAAAACCGTGAATGTAGATTGATTGAGATTAAGGTTTGTTTGTTGTGAAATTAATTGTCTTTTAAGTCCTTGATTGTGATTGTGGTTCGTTGTTTGTTAAGGTTAATTAATTATCTTTTAAAGTCCAAGGTCTAATTTGTCTAAAATTAAATTCGCCGAAATTGGTATTGTACCGAATTTGGATTACCGAAAATGACTTAAGTGAAATTGAAATTCGATTCTGTGAAGTTTAAGAAAACCGCCACCTCAAAATTGAACCAAACCGCTGGCAAAACAATTGTCCAAACCGCTGCCAAATTTAATCTCAAACCGCTGGCTAACAAATAAGAGCAAACCGCTGGCAATTTCAAATTCCAAACCGCCGCCTATTTTTACCAAACTGCCAGCGGTAAAAATAGCTGCCTTATACTTTTCACCAAACTGCCACCTAATTTAAAATATCAAACCGCTGCCTATTAACCTTTATCAAACCGCTGCATTCATAGAATCTTAAACCGTTGCGTGATTTTTTTTTTAAACCGCTACCAAGTAAAAATTTGGACATAGTAACGTTTCTAATTGACCAATATTAATTTGTCTTCGAATGTACTTGTATCAAACCGCTACTATATTGTTTCTTAAACCGCCACCACAAAAAAATCAAACCGCCACTATTTTTCTCTAAACTGCCACTTAAACTTTTGCCAAACCGCCAGCTAATAAGTTAAAGAAATAGTACAAGGTCGCTTTCTTTCTATTTGTTTTCTTGTGAATACTTAGCAACCAAACAAACACGTCCTTTTCTAGCCTAAACCGCCACTATTAAACTATTACATTTAAAATCAAACCTCCACCAAGAACACAAATTTTAATTAAGCAAAAATAACCAATAAGCTATGTTACTAATCAAATAAGCTCTAAAGTGATAAGAACTAAGTGCTAAGGAGAAGATTAAACACACAACAACATGGTTTTCTATGTGAATCACACAAAACAAACCAAACCGCCACTTAGAAACCTTAAATAAGCCAAATCTTTTAAGCTTTACAATCTAACTATAAGCTTATCTAAGACATGAAATGGTAAAGTAATAAGCTATAGAACTAGTAGAGAAAGAGAAGAACAAGCTTAACAAACCAATAAGCCAAAATCAAAATAAACCGTGGGCTTTTTAACTACAATAAGCCACAAAAAATTTTGAAATTTTGAGCTTATTACCACAAAACTACCACTAATCTACCTGAGGCTATTGATACCAAATGTAGGAACCAATAATCATTTACACTTCATGCTTTAATACAAGAAATTAAGATAAGAACTAATGAAGAAGTTTAGAGAGAAGTTAGAGAGAGAAACAAGAGAGAGAAAGTAAATGGTTGAATTGCAAATGTGAAAATTACAAATGAAGCCAACACTTTCTCCATCATTGGAGAGGGGTATTTATAGTTAAACTATGAGGCTTACATGCCTATGGTATTTCTACGGGCGGGGCTCGGGATTACTTAGGCTTACGCCCGATACACATGACCGATTAGCTTATATAAATGAGCCCATTTACCCGTTCTAGCCTATTACAACGTTACATAATTGAATGACCGAGACCTAATATTCTTAATGAACAAACTTCCTTGTTCGACTTAATATTTGAGGCTAACAAGTTTAGAAAGGTTTGCTGTTATAGCATGAGATGTCTCGGCTTCATTGGATGAACGAGTCAGTATTTCAGCTTCAAGTTGTTCATTTATAGTCTTCTCAATTCGTGGCAGAATCTTAGTGACTTTCTCCTTAACTTGGGCTTTGACTTGCTCTTTGATGATTTTCTTGATGTTACCATCAAGTTTATTGATGAAATCTACATTTTCAACTTAAGCTTCATCTCTGAGTCTGTTTGACTGTAATTGAACAGCTATTTTGACAGCTTCATTCATCTTGTTGGAAAGATACGTATCAACAATGCCGGGAATTGAAGAAACATCTGCAGCAAATTGGTTTGTCTGCTTGAATTCCGATAAGTCGTCTTCCAAAGCTTTTACTCTATCTTCAAACTTGAATACGAAATCAAAGGTTGGAAGATTTTATAGGGAGGTACTTGGAATAATTGTTGGTGTGGAAACATATGTTTATTGTAGAGGCTGGATGAGAGAAACGGGTGGTAGAGGAATTGTTGTTGCAGAAGAAGGAGGCATTACAACAGTCGTAGAGACGGGAACATCTACCAGAGAAGTTGACTCAGTGTTCAGATTAAGAATGGAGTCAATACCTGTATCTGGACTTAGGTTGAGCATGTTTGAAATAAAGCCTGCTGATACAGAAGAACTCTGATGTTGAACTTTAGGAGTAGCAGCTGTCATGATCACATGAGTATATTTTGTTATGTGAGTACCGTAAACATTATTCTGTTGTGCATCCGTCATTTCAGTATCTCTTCCTTCTAGATTGACGTTCACATCCCTATACAATTCATTCACTTCTTCCTCTACATATGTCTCTTCATTCAGTTCTTCTCCTTCAACATTCCCACCTTGAGTTACTTCATAACTTTCTTCATCATCAATGGATTCATAATGAGAAGGTGTTTGAACCCTCAGATCTGAACCCTCTTCTTCATTATATTCTTTATCTTGTCTTTCTTCTTGATCATGAGTGGAGAACTAAGGATAAACAAAGTCATCAACATCGTTATCTGAATTATTCTACTCATTATCATCATATTGACCTTCATTATCTTGTCCATCATATTCCTGACCATTATCATCATTATTGTCATCATCATCATCATTGTCATCATCATCATCACTCATGCCTACTTCATTATCATTTTCCTTGTCATTGGACTTCCAAGAGATTTGCTCATCATCAGATCCATATGTCGGTACATCGGGAACCCCTAGTTTATCACGAGTTCCTTCATCTGCACCTGAGCCATTGACGTGGTAGATGTGAGTTTGTATCAGGCTTCTTTTTGTGGCCAG
>BQNB010130666.1:0-18904 GCA_026074375.1 Tanacetum coccineum
CTCTTCGCCCTACTCCACTCCCCGAGCACCTAACTCGAGAGTTTTCTTCACTGTGTCAACAAGCTCCCTTATGGCGGAGAACAATGCAAGCACAAGCAAAGTTTAAAAATGCATTTTCTTTTACTTAATTACCAATGTATTAATACAATCTTTTATTTTGTTTAACCAACCCAATGTCAAACACAGCAAGATGATGAAAAGATTTAGACATCTTGTTGGAAAAGAGTTGATGTGTTAGAAATTTTTTAGTGACGGGTTTTAATATATGATCTTAGGACATTATTTTTCCACACACTTGACAAACTATTAAACTTCCATTCCTAAGTGGGTTACTACACTCAAAATGATCTACAAGATTTTTATGTAACACTTGTAAATATAGTGATCTATTCCTATATGCAATGCACAAACAATTTTTCAACTTAACGCAAGCAATCTAGCGTAATTCCTATTAGGCATAATCAGAAAACTAGTAATATACAAATAGTATACATGGCACATGCATTTAGATATATAATTAGCTCAATTACAAATAATAATGATTACTTATTAATATCTATTAACCAAGTTGAAACAAGAGTAAACACGCATAATCATCTAGCATACACATAAGGATATTCGTCGTTGTTTTATGTATTAGATATAACGATGTATACTTAGCTTGATTTGATTTTAAAAATAATATAGTTCCTTCCCATTTCAAAAATTAATTAAGATCAATATATTGAAAGGACAAATACACTATTTTTCAAAGATATATCAAATAGAAATGCTCGACTCAAAGGAAAATATAAAATACAAGTTTTACGTTAAAACGAAACTCAAAGTTTTGAGCACTATGTAGTATTTTGCATTTCTGATTTATTTAAGTTTAGAATGAAGACTTGGAAGTATTTTTAAATTTAAATAGACTCAATTATCTTCGAAATGGCAGTGGCACGACTTCTACAGACTTACGGTTGATTTTATATGATTTTTTGAAGTTTGCCAAATTCTGCTGAAACAGACAGACGGCCCCCATAAAGGTGACGGCCCTAGATATATTAGGGGGCCGCCCAAACAATTATGGGACCGCCACCAGAGACCCAAAAACACATTTTTTATTCAAACACATTTGGTGACTTGACTGTGGAACATAGGACTTTAAAAAGTTGTTCCAGCACATAAATTTTGTGTTTTAGATATCATTTCTACTCTTACGACTTAGACAAATATATGTTGACACTTCCAAGTACTTTGGAAGAAAATTTTCTTTCAAGCTAGTATACGAAGTATATTTAATAACAAAACTAGTACGAATCAAACAACAAAACACTTTTCATATTTAATCCCACTTCATGTGTAATTTGATACATGGATCGTACTCTATTTTAAAAACCATTTGTTTTGAAAACTAGAGCGACGTGGCTCTGATACCATTTGTGGAAACCGTAGAGAGGGGTGAATACGTTTTCATTAAAAAACTTTAAATCAAAGATTACATCACTCTTCTACTGGCGGTCCCATATATATATGGGGGCCGCCAAGTATATCAGGGGCCGCCTGAATTATGGGACCGCCTCCAGAAGAGGTTTTCAGACTAGATCTCATTTAAAAACACTAAATCTTTTGTATCAAATCACCAATCAAGTTTGACGCAATATGAGAAGTTTTGATAATTGGTTTATAATAGCTAACACATATTCTAACAATATAATCATACTCACAATATTTAGCACAAAGAGATACACAACCTTAACTAACAAGATATACACAACCAATCACACAATTATGGACACAATGCAAGTATAAAAGTAAAGCGGTAAATGTAAAGAAATAAGTAAAGCGAAAGGTAAAAGAAAATGCAAACCGACACGGTGATTTATAGTGGTTCGGTCACGAAGCTCCTCTTCGCCCTACTCCACTCCCCGAGTATCCAACTCGAGAGTTACTTCACTAATCAACAAGCTCCCTTTCGGCGGAGAAAACCTTATACCAATGCTTACATTATTTTCCGACACTAAGCTAGATGTCGAGTCCTAATCTTAGCTAGAACCAATCTACCACTTCACCAATGTATTTTAAGGCCTAAAATACTAACCAACCCTCAATCAACCCATCCAAATATATACATCATTTGGATCTACACACTACTAAAGATTGGAAGACATGGACTCGATCTATATGTAACAAATGTTACAAATGGACTAACTAGACTACATAACTTCGGATCTTGAAGATGACCGAAGTTCTTCTCTTGCACATGAGGGAAGAAGGAAAGGATAGAAGATTGGATCACATTTAAACAAGATTAAACTATGTTAGTGATCAAGATATTTAGAGAGAGAAAGGGGATTTTAGAGAGAGAAAGGAATTTGAAAAATCTGTGCAAAGAGGGTTAATTTTCAGCAAGGGGTGGACCAGTATTTATAGCCAGGATTCCCCAACGGTCAGCTGGGGGCGGTCCCGGCGGTCCCTTATATATAAGGGGGCCGCCCCTAGACTGACGCTCTGATTTTTGTCTTTTTGTGGGGAAGGTTTATCTGACTTAGCTGGCAGCAGTTTTGGGGGGAAAATTTGAATTTCAAATTTTATGTTTTTAAATAAAACTTATTTTTATTTAATTAAAACTATTTTGTGTATTTTTATACAAGTCTAGTTTTATAAAAACATGATGGATTAAGAAGAAAAATTATTTTCTTGATCACTAATTAAGTTTAATGATTTGTTTATCCATACCTTCCGTGATTTACGTCAGGTGTAAACCAATGTCCGTTTTGATGCATACTTGAGACGTTGAGAGATGTTGATGCATTTATGCATTGATGATTTGTGATTACGAGTAACTTGCGCACTTTACGTTACGTATTACAAGTCACATGTTTGTCATCACCAAAACATAAAGATATCGTATAGATTAAATATCATAATATTTGCACTAACAGAGGGGCTTCGTGTAACATTGTGGTGTGTTCTTTCCTAGTCGTTTGCTAAACGACATCCACCCCGAACTGTATGATGGTATGTAATATACACAGAATAAATTTACCAAAGGGATTACACGTAGGTAGCGACACTGGATTTCAAAGTGACTCACTTTAGCTGTGCCTATTACTGAAAATTGTGACAAGTGTATCTGATAGTGTCCAAGAATGTCAAACAAAAATTATGATATGGGGATGCAAAAGTTAGCAAACTCAAAAAACTTGGTGTACATGCCGATCTTGCCTTCCGGGAAATCCACGATTCTATCTCCTCGATCAGGCAACTCCGGATGTAGGTCCTCTGATATACCATACTCAGAGGTAAACTCTAGCAGATACTCATCGGTGATGGTCGATATGGTGGTTTCGAGTTGTACGGTATCCCTACCCATTTTTTAAAAATAAGTTTACAAAGAGGCGCGGTGTACTAACCTGGTGTGCTGAAATTCCGTAGGAAAATAAAATGTGTGCGGCTGTGTGTGTGAAATGGTAATTTGATTTTAAAGACTGTGTGATCATGAACAGTCCCTGCTAGTCCTATATATATACTATGTCCTTGATAATTGTGTGCGTTAGATGTTTGCCACGTGTCCTCCACTTACTTTTCAGACGGTTGGATACCGCGTGGAAGGTGAAACGGTTTAGGGCCCACTTGTCCCATCACTTAGCCGTTTTTGCCGTTTCTTGGTTCATGGGCCCACACAATGCTTTGGCGGTTCTTGGTATTTATGATGATGCAGATATTAGTAGTCTAGTTAACGTGCCTGTTGTTCCGGCCATGGCCACGTCTCCTAGACTGGGGGACATGATGACGTATAGTATCGACCGGCCCGGCCCACTAATACTTTTGTGGCCGTTGTAGCTAATAATGGGCTTTCGGCCCATGTATAGCGGTTGCGGATCACGGTCACCGGCACAGTGCTTCATGGGATCCATATGCCGTGGTTATTATCCGTAGCCGCGGTACCTTTGTGAGTTATATTTCAGAGTAGATAAACTAATCAAACAAAAGATATACTTTACTTATTTGAACCAGTAGGGATAATAACAAATCTCGACAATCCCGACCGCATCTTGGGCCAAAAGTTATGGAAACCCTAGGGGGTATTCAGCCTATAATAGGAGCATAATCATGGTCAATACAGGTATCTCATAAACCCTAACCACATACAATTACTCTCTAAACCGTATACTTACTCTCACGCTGGAGTCCAATCGTGGGATCCGCTCCCACGATAAGATTAATGGCGTTTGTTCCCTTGTGCAGGGTCCTTCAACGAATTCACTTGGTACAAAAATAAGGTGCTCTACATCCGAATAGCCGCATATTCAGATCAGGCTAGACCCAACCAAACTTTTGTATCAACAAGTTGGCACCATCCGTAGGACCCAACACTAGGAATTACTCTCGTTAGAATGAGCATGATGGCTAACGCAACTCCCATTGTGACCACCGTCACAAAAACTACAAATAAAGAAAAAGCGCTGGATGCCGCACCCAGAGTGAACATCCAGGACTTCTGTGAAGAACATTACGAAGACATTCTGCCAATCATCATGGAAAAGGCACGACGTGACAAGCAAAAAGAAGTCTAAACCAGACTAAATTTTGGAGAAAATTCCAAGAGAACCCAAAGAGAAAGGGAGAACTCCTTAAACTCGAGGGCGGAAAATTCGCCCGCGAGATTCCACCCTAAGAGGTCTAGGACACGGGGTCGCGAAAGACGCGATGACAGAAACGTGTTTAGCCGCCTGAGCCATCAAAGGAAGAGCGTTCATGAGCGACTTAGTGATACCTACTCGGGGCCAAGACGGACAGATTTGAGAGAGCCCTCTTATAGCAGAGGTCACTCCTACAGAGGCCATTCCCACATTAGGGAACGTTCCCAAATGGAAGATCGTCCCCGCGGCACGAAAGAATCGTATGACGATACGTACTCTTAGGGAACTACAACTAAGTACAGAAATCGATCCCGCAATGTAAAAAGGTGAGGGGAAAGTGAATCCCCATCATCTCGCAGATCGAAAAGCAGCACTAGTAACGGAGGGCACTGAAAGTAAAGGACAAAAAGGCGTAAGTTGGCAGATGAAGATGACCTGGCCGAACCCTGGACTTACAAGGATGTGGACCCTTTTATGCCTCGAATCCGCAACTTCAAAAGTTCGCGAAAGACGCGCATGCCTAACAATGTAAAAACTTATGATGGAACAGGAGACCCAAAAGACCACCTAAAAATCTTCTAAGCTGCTGCACAGGTGGAGCGTTGGGCAATGCCTAGATGGTGTCATATGTTTAACTCTACCTTGATAGGAGCCGCGAGGGTATGGTTTGATGAACTACCTCCAGAAAGTATAGATGGGTACAAGGGTCTTAAATCGGCCTTCCTAGCATACTTCATGCAGCAGAAGAAGTATGTGAAAGATCCAGTGGAAATTCACAACATCAAGCAGAGGGACGGGGAGACTATTGAGGATTTCATAGAATGTTTTAAAGTTGAAACCGGGAGCATGAAGGGAGCCCCTGAGTGCATGCGGATCTCCGGGTTCATGCATGGGGTAAACAACCCCGAACTAACAAAACGTCTCAATGAACATGTCCCAAAGACTATGGAAGAAATGATGACAATTACCACTGCCTTCATATGAGGAGAAGCCGCTGCTGCTTCTAAAAAGAAAGGTCACTCATCGTGGAAATCACAAGACCATTCCAAGCGGCAGGCCCCTGAGCGAAAATCTGACTTCTGAAGTCAGCCAAGGGAAGGACGGGGGTCTAGTAGGTTTACTCCCCTTATCAAAACGCCCAAGGAAATCCTCGCGACCGAGGCAGGAAAGTTTAAACTGCCGCCACCTATGGTAACCACGGTTGAAAAAAGAAGTAGCAACAAGTTTTGCGACTTCCACAACGATAAATGGCATAGCACGGACGAGTGCATGCAGTTGAAAAGGCAGATCGAAGAATTGGTTCGAGCTGGCAAACTCTCGCATCTGATAAAAGAAATTAAGCAAGGTCGGGATCAAATAAAGAACAGAAAGAAGGAGGCCTCGGCTAAAGACAAATCCTTAGCAATCTATATGATACAGCAATGGCAGAGAACGACGAGGCAAAAATTGACCCAAAGCTTCGCCTACGACAGCGAAATTACGTTCCCGCCACTAGCCGATAGTGATGGAACAGAGGGTCCGCTCGTCATAGAAGTAGAAATCGTCGGACATATGATCCACCGCATGTATATAGACGAAGGTTCCTCTAAGGACATCCCTGACCGGTTTTAGTGGAGAAACTATATGGCCGCTGGGACAGCTTAGGCTTTTGGTGATAATTAGAGACGCAGATCATTGTACAAAAGCGTGGATGGATTTCATGATCGTCAGATCAATTTCGCCATACAACGGTATCATTGGGAGACCGGTCATAAGAGAAATCCAAGCGGTGCCATCCACAGCCCACATAATGCTTAAGTTTCCTGCCGACGGGGGAATAGTGACTATCCGTAGCACTATCCTGATACCTGCCGAGTGCGCCACAGTGATTACGTCACCCAAAGAGATACCTAAAGAGGCAGGAATGAGTCATCAAAACCTTAAAGTAGCCATACATCCGAATTTCCCTAATCAAGAAGTGGTAATTGGGGGGACGTTGTCCTTAACAGGACGTACGGAACTATGCACATACTTGAAGAAAAACCTGGATATATTCGCGTGGCAACCGTCGGACATGACAGGAGTACCGAGATCAATAGCTGAACATCGGCTCAATATCCGGGAAGGATACTCGCCCGTCCGACAGAAGAAAAGGGGTCAGGCCCCGGAATGCGCAAAAGCTATCCAAGCAGAAGTACAAAAACTCGTAGCGGCAGGAATCATGAGAGAAGTATATTACCATGACTGGCTGTCTAATCCAGTCTTGGTGAAAAAGCATAACGGTAGCTGGCGAATGTGTGTAGATTTCACGGACTTAAACAAGGCATGTCCGCAGGATTGTTACCCTCTCCCAGAAATTGACTGGAAAATTGAGTCTCTCTGCGGCTATCCTTTCAAGTGTTTCTTAGATGCTTACAAAGGATATCATCAGATACAGATGGCAGAGTCAGATGAAGAGATAACGGCTTTCCACACTAGCCAAGGAGTGTATTGTTACACAAAGATGCCTTTTGGTCTAAAGAATGCAGGCGCCACATACCAGCAGATAGTAGACAAAGCTTTTGACAGTCAGGTTGGTCGAAACATGGAAGTGTATGTCAATGACTTGGTCATTAAAAGTCACACAGAGGCTGAAATGCTAAAAGACATAGACGAAATGTTCCGCATGTTACGAAAAATAAACATAAAGCTTAATCCTAAAAATGTACGTTCAGAGCAGTGGAAGGGATGTTCTTGGGGTACACGATTACCCCAGAAGGGATAAAACCGTGTCCTGACAAAACGGAAGCTGTACTACAACTTCCATCCCCACAGACGATCAAAGAGGTCCAGAGCTTCAACGGGAAGTTGGCTAGTTTAAATAGATTCCTTTCCAAATCAGTGGAAAAGTCATTGCCGCTATTCAAAACCTTAAAGAGGTGCATAAAAAAAAGTGACTTCCGCTGGACCCCAGAAGCGGAACAAGCCTTCAAGCAACTAAAACAACATTTGTCAGAGCTACCCCTGCTGGTAGCACCCAAACCAAAGGAGGAATTGATTGTATACCTGTCCACTTCCTACGGAGCAGTTAGTGCGGTCCTGATGACTGAAAGGGGCACGATTCAGACGCCAGTCTACTTTATCAGCCGCGCATTGCAAGGTCTGGAGTTAAACTACACTCCAATGGAAAAGCTAGTCCTATCACTAGTTTTTGCCGCTAAGAGGCCGCAAAGATACTTTCAAGTGCATCCTATTGCAGTTATTACCGATCAACCAATTAAACAAATAATGTCACGTCCTGACGTGGCAGGGCGGTTACAAAAATGGAGTGTCATGCTAGGAGAACACAACATCACATACCGTCCAAGAACGTCGGTGAAAGGACAGATGCTGGCGGACTTCCTCGTAGAGAAACCGGATAAAAATCCACCAAACACACCAGTTGTGGCGACCCTGCTGGAGCCCTGGACACTATTCACGAATGGATCGTCATGTGTAGATGGATCAGGTGCAGGTTTAATACTGACAAGCCCAGAGGGGACGAAATTCACCTACGTGCTACGGTTTCAATTTACCGCTTCCAACAATGAAGCAGAGTATGAGGCACTAATAGCTGGCCTCCAGATAGCAGCGCAAATAGGCGTGCAGAATGTACAACTAAACGTGGACTCCAAGTTGGTAGCAAACCAAGTCCTGGGGACGTACGTCGCTAAAGAAGAGAATATGATCAAATACCTAGAGAAAGTCAAAGGCTTGGTCAGTGGCTTTGCTAATTTTTCTATAAGCCAAGTACCCCGCAACAATAACAAGAAAGCAGATGCCCTGAGCAAGATCGCGTCAACCAGTTTCGCGCATTTATCTAAACAAGTCTTGGTCGAGGTACTTCAAGAAAAATCAATACAAGAAAAGGAGGTGACGACCGTGGTAGAAGAGGATGGACTGACATGGATGACCCCGATAATAGAGTACCTGAAAGATGGACTCTTCCTGGTGACAGAAAGGAAGCAAGTAAACTCCGCATAAAAGCCAGACAATATGAATTAATGGAAGGGACTCTCTACAGGCGGTCATTCTTAAAGCCGTGGTTAAGGTGCATGGGACTACTCCAAGTGAGCTACGTGATCCGTGAAATTCATAAAGGGTCATGCAGTATGCATGCAGGACCACAGTCAGTAGTAGCAAATGCTATGCGACTAGGATATTATTGGCCGACTATGCACCGGAACGCAAGAGATATGATACGCGCGTGAAACGATTGTCAAGTACATTGCCCTGTATTAAGAAATCAGCAACAACCGCTAACCCTAATCACGGCTCTGTAGCCGTTCTATAAATAGGGAATCGATATAGCCGGTCCTTTCCCGGAAGGATCGGGTAAGGTCAAGTTTTTGATAGTCGCCATGGATTATTTCACGAAATGGATAGAAGCGAAAGCCGTGGCAACGATCACAGGAAATCAGGTGAAAAAGTTCGTATGGGACAACATTGTATGCCGCTTCGGTCTCCCAGGAGAAATAATATCGGATAACGGCAAACAATTTAGTGACAACCCATTTAAGGATTGGTGTGATAAATTGAACATCATGCAACGATTCGCCTCAATAAAATACCCGCAGTCTAATAGACTTGTGGAAAAGGCAAACCGAAGTCTGGGGGAAGGGATCAAGGCACGTCTGGGCGAAGGAAACAAGAATTGGCTAAAAGAACTTCCTCATGTCCTTTGGGCTCACCGCACGATGATTAAGTCCAGCCATGAGGACACCCCTTTTTCCCTAACCTACGGTATGGAAGCCGTCATACTCGCTGAAATTGGAATGCCAACTTACCGCACTGCGACAGTTGACACTGTACACAATGACGAAGAGCTGCGACTAAATTTGGATTTACTGGAAGAAAAGCGAGAGCACACAACAATTTGCAAGGCCAAGTCCAAAATGAAGATGGCAAAGTATTACAATGCTAGGGTCCGTGGCGTTGCTTTTAGACCCGAAGACTTTGTTTATCGCAGCAATGACGCAAGTCATGCCACGGATGGAGGAAAACTAGGACCAAAGTTGGAAGGACCTTATGAAGTCACGGAAGCGCTAGGAGATGGAGCATATAAGTTATGGACTATGGACGGCACGGATCTCCCACGAACATGGAATATCGCTAACCTAAAGAAATGTTACCTCTAGGTCGCAGCATATGCATGGACAAACCTCGTTGTCATTAGAACCCCAAATAAAGTAATCCATATAAGTGGGTTGCAACCCCAACGGCCACGGATCCTGCATCCTTATTCTAACGTGTACCTAAGACATTGGGCACACAACACAAGCCTCCTACGGAGCACGTAAGACGCTACAAGTGCAAATCATAATAAATAATGCATTATCATTGTTTATCACGGACATCCGTGCAAAATGTTACAAACAAAATATGGTATAAGTACCACAGGCGGTACTATAGCTAATCTAAATTTTACATTGAGGGCAGCGACTTGGATCTAGTTAGCTTGGGGGATGATTCCTCCTCCGAAACATCCGTTTGTGTTGCGGCATCAGCAAGCAGGATCGCAAGGCCCTGCGGAACCGCGGTAGGCACAGATACAGGAACGCCATCGGACCTAGCATGATGAGCAGAGCCCACACCGTGGGTGCGGCAAACTATCCTGCATTTTTTCTTCTTCTTGGTGCGGTTCACATTTGTTGCAATGGCATCTTCCAGTAGCATTTCTTCCTTAACAGCCCAGGGATCCTGCGGGTCACGTACCTCAGGGTACACCGGGATCTTCAACTGTGACGAACTTGGACGAAGGTCACGGATCCATTGGGGAGCGTCTGCCCCAGTATCGCTTTCCAAATATAAGGACGCCATAAGCACATCCATGGGCGCGTCCCTCAGCTTTTCCAGTTCATCGATGAGTGGATACTTTAGATCCTTCAGAGCTTGCATGGTCGCTATAAACTTGCCCTCGGCTTCCGGATCATAACCTTCGACCATCGCCAAGTCCAACTTTGCCTCTCCCTGCTCCACCCCATACTTCAGTCCATCACAGAAGCCTTTTGTGATCCCGGCGGACACCACGTTGGCAAACGTCTGTCTTAACTCCAGAGACTCAGCACATTTTAGCACAGCCAGACATAAACCGTGCCCAATTACCCACCGACGACCAGCGGTCGCCGTTAGCATATGCGGATATAGCTCCTCATCAAAATCTATGCTAAGGGCATCTAGCCGGGAATCCATCTTAGCACACCGTGCGCTCACCCGCTCATCCTCATACTTTTTAAACTCTTCAAACGTGGCTTTTATTTTCTCTTCTCCTGTAACCTGAGCCTGAAGAGTTGACACTTGGTGAGATAGCCCGTCGCGGCTAACTTGGAGTTCTGTGAACTGAGCGCGAAGGCTTTCCATCTCCTTAACCAACTCTGCATTCTTAGCCTCTGCGGCCTTTCTCATATCAGCTTCAGCTTCCAATAATGTCTCCAAGTTCTTCTTCTTGCCTTTCATGGCCTGAATCCTCTGGTCCCGGCGGGCTACTTGCGCAACAGATTTCCTTAACAGTTTGGCCTCTTGCTCAAACCGTAACCGCAACTGAGATCCTATCGCCACTTGCCGAGCCAAAGTCATGTTAAATTGCCCCAAAAATTCTTCATTTGTCAAGTGGCGCAACTCTGAGAAGTATCCAGGTGGTGCCAGGTGATCCACCAGTTCCTGGCACGAGCTCAGAGTGTCTAGGCGACAGCCGTTGGTCACACCCCACTCAGGTTGGTATATGCATCTGGGTGACATAACTATAGTAGGGGAGGAAGGGTCCGACTCTGGACCTCCCGCAACAGTAGCTCCCTTGGAAGACCTGGATCAAGGACAGACACATATAACCTGTTAGCATACAACATATACAACTAATGCGGGAATATAATTTGTTCGCATAATTACAAAAACAAACAAGATGATGGTATAAGTTACTTACTGGGTAATTTATTGCTCCGGGACGGACGAGGGCTTCGCAAATGATATTAGGTCCGGGTTCATTATACCGGCCGGAGTCTCCTGTGAGGCAGGTGCAGAAACTGTGGAGCTCGCCCCTACCCTTTTAGACGCAAGAGATTCCCCCCCCCCCCCGACGGTACTCTGCGTCGGGTGGGAGACGTCAAAATCCTTCCTCAATACCTTCCACGGGGCGTTAACATTGGACTCCTCATTGGCCTTCTTACGGCGCCTTTTGCTCACAAGGGGTGCATCGGCGACCGTTCCTTTCTCTTCAACTATATTCGGCGCAGCTCCCGTGGTTAACAACGGCCCGGCAGGAGGAACTATGGAAGCCATTGTCTCCGGCCCTTGGTCTTCCGCCCCGTCACCCTCGTTAATTTGTTCTAAGGGGTTCTCATTAGCAAAAATCTAAGGGTGACCTCTCTAGGGTAGAGGGTGCCCCGGAAGACTCTAATGTCGCGACCGGCTCCTCCATATCTATCTGCCGGCTTGCGATGACCGTTAGCAGTGGCACCTCGTGAGCAGCACGAGGACGGGTGCCGGTTTTGATCACGACAGGATTTGGAGCGCTGGTCAGGTTGAACAAATCCATCTCTGCAATCAAACACACACTGTCAGCATATATTTTTTCTACGAACAAGTCACATTTGAGACATATATGTAAAACACCCACCCCGGCCATCGTCATAAAGAAAAATGGGATACACATCATCTCCCAAGAAGTATCTCTGGCTAAGCCCCACTAAGCATAACAGGGTTTCTGGTTATTTTTGGATAGGGGCCCGACGTACGTTTAATATTGCCACGTCCTCCACGGAATACGTGCCTTCTAATGGCATACTATCTTTTGGAGCACTAGTCCGACATGCCACCGTGGTAGGGAAGACCCTCTCGTCTACCCAGAAAAATCTATTAATCTAATTCTTCAACGAATCTAGGGGCTTCGTGTAACATTACGGTATGTTCTTTCCTGGTCGTTTGCTAAACGACATCCACCCCGAACTGTATGACGGTATGTAAAATACACGGAATAAATTTAGAGAAGGGATTACACGTAGGACGCGACACTGGATTTCAAAGTGACTCACTTTAGCCGCGCTTATTACTGACAATTGTGACAAGTGTATCTGATAGTGTCCAAGAATGTCAAACAGAAATTGTGATATTGGGATGCGGAAGTTAGCAAATTCAAAAAACTTGGTGTACATGCCGATCTTTCCTTCCGGGAAATCCACGATTCTATCTCCTCGATCGGGCAACTCCGGATGTAGGTCCTCTGATATACCGTACTCCGAGGTAAACTCTAGCAGATACTCCTGGGTGATGGTCGACACGGCGGTTTCGAGTTGTACGGTAACCCTACCTATTTTTTAAAATAAGTTTACAAAGAGGCGCGGTGTACTAACCTGGTGTGCTGAAATTCCATGGGAAAATAAACTGTGTGTGGCTGTGTATGTGAAATGGTAATTTGATTTTGAAGACTGTGTGATCATGAACAGTCCCTGCTAGCCCTATATATATACTATGTCCTTGATAATTGTGCCTCGTTGGATGTTTGCCACGTGCCCTCCACTTACTTTTCGGACGGTTGGATATCGTGTGGAAGGTGAAATGGTTTAGGGCCCACTTGTCCCATCACTCAGCCGTTTTTGGCGTTTCTCGGTTCATGGGCCCACACAATGCTTTGGCGGTTCTTGGTATTTATGATGATGTAGATATTAGTAGTCTAGTTGACGTGCCCGCGGTTCCGGCCACGGCCACGTCTCTTAGACTGGGGGGACATGATGACGTATAATATGGACCGGCCCGGCTCACTAGTACTTTTGTGGCATTTGTAGCTACTAATGGGCTTTTGGCCCATGTATAGCGGTCGCGGATCGCGGTCACGGGCACAGTACTTCATGGATCCATATGCCGCGATTATTATCCATAGCCGCGGTACCTTTGTGAGTTATCTTTCAGAGTAGATAAACTAATCCAACAGAAGATATACTTTACTTATTTGAACCAGTAAGGATAATAACAAATCCCGACAATCCCGGCCGCATCTTGGGCCGAAAGTTATGAAAACCCTAAGGGGTATTCAGCCTATAAAAGGAGCATAATGATGGTCAATACAGGTATCTCAAAAACCCTAACCACATCGAATTACTCTCTAAACCGTATACTTACTCTCACGCCAGAGTCCAATCGTGGGATCCGCTCCCGCGATAAGATTAACGGTGTTTGTTCCTTTGTGCAGGGTCCTTTAACGAATTCACTTGGTACAAGAATAAGGTGCTCCACATCCGAATAGCCGCCTATTCGGATCAAGCTAGACCCAACCAAACTTTTATATCAACATGGATCATGTATAGACTGATGACTTGTATTTTAGAAAAGCTTACCTCAGCTTATTTTTGAAGCTCTTTAATATAATATACTGCCAAATCCAACATGTCTGCTGTGTTTGTTTGCTGCATATATCAGATACTAAGACTTTTTTTTACTAGTGATGTTCTTTGTGTGTATTATCGAATAATGAGAACTGGATGAACAACGATATTACCTTAACAAGATCTTGCAGCTTCCTCATTCTTTCACTTATTCGTGTTCGTCTTACCTACATAAGTGAAAAATATTACATTTTTATCTTCCTTATTAGAGAGAATTACCAAATGAGCGTTACAAGCATAGAACTGCAAAATGGGTCATTATGTGGTAAAAAAACATTTGCCCGTCCATCTCAAGGGCCATACTATGACTGACTGTGAATCATTTTCAGTTTGATAATTCTAAAACAGTTTGAAGGAAGATTGTTAACCCTTTCAGCAATGCTTCTTGGATGAGTAGCGCAACCCCTTTTAGCCCTGCTTCTTAAAGGCACATATTATCTTGATACTGCAATAGTTTTTTCCATTTGAGACAGCTCAGTTGAACTAGTTGGCAAACTCAGGTGTGACACAAACCATTAGAAACACGAATCTGCCCTTCGTCATTATGTTCATCAAGATAACTAATATTAATCCTAACATTACTCAAATCAGTTACCAACTAATGAAACATCATCACACATTTTACCTTATTATCAGATGAGCCAAGTCCATCACTCTCTCCAAATTCTTTCATAAACCCGTCATTTAACATGAGACTATTATTCGTTGGTGAAAAACCCAGCATATTAGCACATTAAGAAAACCATCATCTATATTAGCACATTCGAAAAATCCAGCAGGCAAACTACTTTGACGAATAAGATTATTATTCGTTGGCGAAAAATCCGAGCTAGAGCTAGGAGAACAACTTGGTTAGAATGAGCATGGTTTTGATACATTACATGTTGCTGAGTTTGAAAACTAGGTTGTCCTTGTTTCATAGGATCAAGAAACCGTGATTCGTTTACCGAACTTAAACCATCCACCATGCATGAGACATAAATTTAGATAAAATTTGCTAGGTTTCAGAGCTCGAAAGTAAAAGTCTTAACCGTTAACAAATAAGATATGTTATTTTTCTGTTAACGCTATAACAAAATGAACATTTATTTTAAGACGAAACAAGTGTGAATATTTATTTTGTCGGGTATCAATGTTTTGCAAAGGTGTACTAAAAAGTTGATTAAAATAATGCAAAATGAGACGATGAATGAGGAATGAAATAAATACTCCATCCGTCTCATTTATATTGTTCACGTTTCTATTTTGGGTTGTTCCAATTTAATAGTCCACTATTAAAAATAAATAGGGAAGTTTAATCAAGTTTACTATATTATTATTATTTTGAAATTATTATTACAAACTTTAGAAAAGATTTTAATTAATTAGTTAAGGGTAAAACTGTTATTCTGTCAAAAAGTAAGAAAAAAAAGCAATAAATACATTTTTCTTAAACTGTGTGTATTTTGTCGGGAGCAATAATTTTAAGACGGAGTAGTTAAAAGTGGAATCAGAGGTGGGGGTTGATTGGGAAGCCATACATTCTTTTTGATTTTACACTTTTTTTCTCCTTGTTTTCTTTGTCATGCATTGCAACCAATTGGAAGAAAGTAGAGAAACAAATGTTGCTTTCATATTGTTGTCCACTATTTGTCGACTATTATAATTAGGGTGATGATTTGCACACTCTATAAATTGATTGATACATTTAAAAATATGTGTGTCATGACTATTATATCCTTAATATGTGCACACTTCAATAAATAATATAAGGGTATAAATGCCAAGACACACACAATTTGAGTGTGCAAATCAATAAGTGGAGTGTGCAAATCACCACTCTTATAATTATATCTCAGATTAGGGCTGCAATCAAGTTAAGCTTTTATCAAGCAACTCGAGCTCGAGCTTGACTCGACCAAGCCAAGCTTTTATCAAGCTCAAGCCTAAGCTCAAGCTTTTGATAGCTCGGCTCGAGTTGTTATCAAGCTTTTTCGAGCTTTAATATATAATAAATTCATATAAGTAATTAATGGGTAATTTGAGTATTAACTTAATTATAAGGACCTATTTCATAAATAAATGAATAATGTTTTCTAAAATGACCTTTAACCCTAATTAATCTAACGATTTATATTTTAGTGCTTTGTATTCTTCATACATAGTTTTTACTTTTGAGAATATTAGCCAAAACTAATCAAAAACTAATTAGTACTTTGGCTAATATACGTTTTTGTTGAAATACTTTGTATGTTTGAACATTAATTAGTACTTTGGCTTATGTTTCATTCTAATGTTGGACGTTGTACGAGAATGTTATTGTTAGTTTTATTAATGTTTAATCAATCTATCTTGGTTTTCATTTATGGTTTTTGTTTGTTTTACTTTATGCCTATGTTTATTGATGAGTTTGGCCGTTTGGCCATTAAATATATTAATTTTGTACACATTTAAGCTTTTCAAGCCAAACTCAAGCTTTAATCAAATCCTACTCAAGCTAAGCTCAAGCCTACATGATTAAAGCTTGACGAGCTATCAAGCCAAGCTCAAGCCTACTATTTTTTTTTCAAGCCAAGCTCAAGCCCTATCAAGCTCGAGCTCGGGTTGACTCGATTGCACCCCTATCTCAGATATATATTTTTTTTCAATAATCCAAACCCAAAAGTAAGAGCATTAGGTACGGTTTGGGTTCACGGCACCAAACTTTCACATGACACCAAAAATACCTTTTCATGGAAGGCATCACAAAATGTAGTGCCGTCAGCTAAATTTTTTTCAATTATATAAAATAAACATAGACAATTTAACTTTAATAAATTTCATTAAAATTAAACACACATTACATTAAATAAAGAGTTAATTGCATTTTTGGTCCCTGTGGTATGACCAAATTGCAAGTTTGGGACCTTAACTTTTAAAATTGTAGTGATGGTCCCTATTTTTAAGTTTTCGTTGCAAATTTGGTCCCCGGGCCAGGAGCAATTTGGCCAAACCACAGGGACAAAAAATGTAACCCAAAAGGACCAAACCTGCAACCCAAACTTGAAAATAGAGACCATTACTGCAATTTCGAAAGTTAAGGCCCTAAACCTGCAATTTGACCATACCACAGGGACCAAAAATGCAATTTACTCTTAAAAAAAATAAAAAAAATTACATAAACTAAAAATAAAACGTAAACATCAAAACACATAAATTAAACTAGTTTTGAGATTGATATAAAGCCCGGATTCTGGCTTTTTGAGCGTTGTTCGTCCCGTGGTTGGTCGGATTGTTGTTGGGAAAAACCGTGTTGGTTTTATTTTTGAGAAATTTGGGTATGTTAAAATTGTTGTTGAAGTTGTCATTATTGAAAGGTCGCTTGTTGATCGGGATTAGAACACGGGTTATAATTTGGATAGTAAGGGATTTAGGTGTACAAAAGTTGAGAGGAGGTGATGGTCCTCTTTAAACTGAATGGATCTTTGCAGCCTATAAAGGATGATAGCCAAGATGTATAAATACAAATGACTATGTAGAAACAATGACTATGAATACTATGTGTTAATGCGGAATCTTAACACAGGTACTAAGAAGAACAATGAACAACTGAATAACAACTTTATTAATGTGTTCTTGAGGATTACAGATTGCTAACTATGATATTGTATATGATTTGCTAAACTTGTGTATTCGTCTGTAATCTTCTGTGTTCATATATCTTCTAACTATGCCAAAGGTGATCCTTTTATATACTAAGGATAACCCTAAAAGGCTTACATATCTTTTTCTAAAATATCTCATAAATATCTTTTAAATATCTTCTCAACGGTACTAACTAACTTTCTACTAACGGTACTAACTAACTAACAGTACTTAATACTTTGTACTGTCGGTACTAAGTATAACTGACAGTACTAACTATTTGTACTGTCGGTACTAAGTTTAGAAAACATTAATCCTAACATATTGTTTGCAGCGATATTCTATGAGCATATGCAAGATTCATGTTGCAGATAGACGATAATGAGGAGAATGATGAGACAACTGCACCGATTGAGGTAATACTCATCGTTTTCTGTGAATGTCGACATATAAATAATATATTGTAGTTTTACAAAAAATGTTTATGGCATACATTGTTTTTTGGTTAGTCAAGAGACATGAACGAATCTCCCCTGGACGAAAAAATCTTGGGTTGTCTCTAGATCCTCTTCAGTTCTTTTTTAATGCCATTAAATACTATTCCTGTCATCCTTTCCAGCGAAGAAACTATATTACGTTTTGTAAATATATGATGTGTTACTGTGAGAATCTGGTTAAAGGGAACTACATGTTAAGTTTTGCAAAGTTTACATTATGATCAGATGGTTATCCAAATGGAGATTATTTCCTTTTCCTTTTTTAGTCGAAAAGATAAAAGAATAAGAACAGATTTTTTCAGCGGCTTTCATAACAATTTGACCCACTCTTAGCCCCCGTATACCATAGGACACGTTCTGTTCTGAAATCTGAATGATGTGGCAATACCACTTGGATAAGTACGTACAAATGACTCACAACCAGTTCGAGCCATTTACTGAATAAGTCCGTTTGAGCATCTTAAACTATAAGATTAAGCACCCTTCGTCACATCATAAGGCTTTACTTAAGAATATATGTTGGATGCGGGTAGGTTTTGGTTATTTTGGGATATGTAGGAAATAGTGTTTGTGAAATTAGTATTAGTTCTTCATTTACCTGTTACTCTTTGTTTGTTCATATCAGGTACGCGAATAACCATGGAAGGTGAGTGTTTGAAATTAGTGTTTCTTCATATTAAAATTAAATTTCAACTATTATACATAGAAAATAATTTTATAATTTGTTAGCAATTGACAATTGGTTTTATCAATGTAGGTGACCATCACTCCGGAAGTGACCTCAAAAACAAAATCCAGACATGTAATG
>BQNB010130667.1:0-18904 GCA_026074375.1 Tanacetum coccineum
TTTTTGACTTATCAAAGCTAACAGGTTGTCTTTCTTTGAAATCTAAATTCCTTCCTGTCTTTTGAAATAATTTCTTCACCCTGATAGTCAACATAGCCACCTGCCATCTAAGATCCAATTCTTCTAAGTCATCTGCATCAATCTGCTGTAGATCCTCATTTTTAAGTTAAGGACTAGTTGTTTGTTGTGCAAAGAAAGAGCACATTACTTCATCAGCACATGAGATAGATGAAACCTGATTGGTTCCTCTAGCGGTACTAACTCCAAAATCTCAACTGGCAGTACTAACTTCATTAGTTCTGCTAGTATTCTTAGAGGACAAAAAATCCAGGTTCTGAGAATTAGATGTGGAACTTGAAGACCTTTTAATCTCATCTTCATATACCCTAAGGTTGTTATAGAGATCATGAATATCAGTCTGGTCTATGTCTGGCTTATTTCTCATGATTAAAGCAATTTGACTCCATGAAGGAGGAAGACTTCTTAGAAACTTTTGATTGATGTCCTCCTTTGATACTGGAGCAGCATACACCTCTAATTGACTTATGAGCTTTTGGAACCTATCATAAATCTTATCTAGACTTTCATTTGGTGCAGTAGTAAAGTTTTCAAACTGATGTTTTAGAACATTCTTTTGCATCTTTTTGGATTCTTTATTTCCTCCAAACCTTGATTTGATTGCCTCCCATAGAGATTTAGCATCTGGAACATTATGAAACTTAAGAAGATATTCATCAGGTATTGCTAAAAGCAAGATGCTCTTAACTCTTTCTCGATTCCTTTTGGTAGCTAGTTGTTTGGCAGTTTTAGGAGTAGGAGGAGCAGAAGGACTGGATTGTTCTCCTGTTGGTGCAGGCTCTTCTTAGAGATCTCCATTGACAATGATGTCCCATAGGTTATGGTCTGTGTGACAGATATATTGTCGCATTCTCATGCTCCAAATATCATATTATCCCTTCTTGATGATAGGGATCTTTATTGATGTGATAGTTGGTGGAGGAGTGTCTTGTTCTGCCATCTTACTGGTTTGAGTGTAGATCTGTTTCAAACAATAGAGTTCTTCTTATTCAGAGTTTCCACACACGCTCTGATACCACTTGATGATTCATTTTCAGAATCGATCTTAACCTTTAGCTTGGCAAAGAAGCTCGTTTACTATAAGATTAAAATTCTAAAGCAATAATATATGAAAACATTGATATACACAGTTGATCTTGCATAAACGAAATCAAAAATGCTTAAGAGAATAAGAACAAAATAACTTTATATTATTACTTGAATCTGCCTAGGTTACAGATTACAAAACTATGATTGCTATTTGATCTCTAATAATCTATGTAGAACTATATCTACTAACTATGACTAGGGTTCCTTTTATACACCAAGGAAACCCTAATGGGCTTTACAAAACGCGTATAGAGATCATAAGCATATCTTTTCCTAAGATATCTCATGCATATCTCTAACTCTAACTATAATTCTGTTCTACTAGAATTAACTAATGCACTAACAGTATTAACTATGATATACTACCAGTACTAACTCTGCTACCGATCTTCTACAGTACTGAACAAGTTACAGCAAACTACTATAATACTAACAGAATTAAATCTAGAACACTTAATTTCCAACAACAGTAGATGATGATTTTGGAGTGGATGTCTTGCACTTCCATACTTGTCTTACCGACATTCTTGGTTTTCTAGAGAAGTTAGGATGGTGGGAATTGAGCAAGACTATTTGATATGAAGGAAGATTAAAGATGGTTGTCAAAGTATATGAGTAATTAAGTTGTTAAATATGGGAAGAGATTGTGATAAATTGGCAAAAAGCACTGTGTAGATAGAAGACGTATGTAAAAGATGGTTTATGCTAAACAGGAAGGCCTAAAGCTTAAGCTATAGATAGAAGTCAAAGATACGAGAAAAGAGGCAACAACTGTAAAAAGTTCGTTCCCCCCCTAACCGCGGTCCAGAATGATTTTAGTCGGTCGACCAAATATATGAGGGCCACTAGGTATTATGGGGGGGACGGGGGTCATTTTCTGGAGAATGTGAAATTTTCCAGGTTTTACCTTTCTTAAGTCCAGTGATTTCAACATCTACTAAATTCAAGAATTTAGTAATCTAAGCAAGAATACATGGTCCTAAATCTAACACTACATATTTAACAAATCACTTAGAAAATAGTAGTATTATACGCATGTCACATTCATACAAACTACTATCATAAAACATTAATAAGATGATAAAATTGAAAGGATCATCCTAGTATTAGGAAATCATCATTTAGTGTTCTAATCCTAATAAATGAATTAAAGAAGTCATAGTACAATGTACTTAACAAATATAGATATAAATAAAGATCTCCATATATATGCAAACATGATTTACTTTTTGGGTTCCTAACACTCAATCATAGTCCTTAAGAGCTTGTCCAATTTGACTTAACTCCTTCCCGCGGAAGCATCTCGTTGTTGAGTTTAAAGATTTATTGTTTCGAAGAGATAGGTGTTTAAGTCATGACTTTCATGAGGAGGGTTTTGATGGACATGAACAACAATTAACGAGGAAGAGACGTGTTGAAAGAAAGTTTGAAAGAAAGGGGTTTTAAATATAATATATAATTATAAAAAATAAAATATCAAATATTTAACAAAATACTAAGAAAAATAAAAAGGCACACGCAATACAAAATAAGGGGTTGTTTTTTTTATTTGTTTGTAAATATGGGATAGGGGGGGGGGGGGGGGGGGGTTTAAAATGGAAATTGTCAATAAATATTAATATATTGGGTGAAATAAACTAATTTTAAAATAAATGGATAGTAAAAAAGTAATAAATTATAAGGGGATAGTAAAAATAAAAATGAAATAAAGTATAAATAAATAGATATTAATAAGATTATTAAAATATAATAACCCCCCCCATCCCAACATCCGACAAGTTTGAAGTAACTAAAACGAAATATAACTCATATCTCATGTAAGTTTAATCCTCCCTTCATTAATTTTTCCATCCATATTCTACTTTAGAGCTTATTTATACCTCAATTTTTTCTTGTGAGATGAATAATTATTGGAACCATCACATGGTATCAAGCCTAAGAGGTAGTGTTTTAATCTGTGTGGTGGTTTAAAACAAAAATCACTCGAACGAGTTTCAACGAAAGTTTTATAATCAAAATTTTTTTTGGCCGATCTTAAAAAAAAACACAAACAAACTTTCGGTTATTTTTTCTTCAAAAAAGTTACCATGTGGGCTTCCACTTAATTTTTGTGCGCCAGAATCTTTCTAAAAATTTATTTTTGTGTGCCGATCGCTCAGACTTAATTTTTTTATTGGGGTCCCAACGAAAGTTTTAAAAATTAATTTTTTGTGTGCCGATCTTAAAAAAAAGCATTCCCCGGCTCATCTGTTTGTTAAAATCAATTCTCCCAAGTGGTAAGCAGTCACTATAAGGAATGATCTTGTGGGGAATTCCAAACTGCCAAAAAAAAGGAGACAATTTGGTCTCTTGTGGAAGACACAACAGTAGACGCTAAAAAAAATTACATCGAGCAAGCTTTAATACTTCGATCAGGTTTCGACTTAATTTTATTTCTTTCGATCTCAACGAAAGTGGTTAAAAAATAGAGGTTTTGGCTTATATTTTTTTAATAAAAAATTTCGACTTATTTTTTAGAAGAAGTTTTTTTTTTTGGCTTATTTTTAAAGGGAAGAGATCTATAATTTTGGAAAGTAAATAATTGGTTCCTAACGTAAAGGGATATAATTTTCTAATTTTGAAAATTATATTCTTGTTCTTTTCTTTCCTCCTACACAAGATCAATTCATTATTGTTTTACTATAAATAACGGTGCTTCTTGATTATGTAAAACCCGCGAAAGATACGATTATTTTCCCTCGTTTTAATCAAAGAGTTTGTAAAATCCGTGAACTATTAAATTATTTCAATCAGACACAAACAACCACTCAAGATCCGTTCTTTCATCTCACTTTAATCAAGATGGCAACAACTGATAGAGAATCAAGTGCAGCGGGTACGGACAATCATCCTCCCATGTTGGTTGAAAGTGACTACGAATCGTGGAAGATTCGTATCGAGAGGTACATTCGAGGCAAACCTCTTGGAAAGTTAATTTGGAGATCAATACAAAACGGACCTACTCCGCATCCCCAAATTACTATGACAGAAGGTCAAGGTGATGCTGCGGTACAAGTAACAAGAGACAAGACGGATGAAGAGTTTACTGAGATTGAGAACAACAGAGAACTAGCTGACATTCAAGCAACCAACATTCTCAGTTAAGGGCTCCCAAGACAAGTATTCAACATTCTAAATCAAACTCAACTGGGAAGGAGATTTGGGATAATGTGGAGCTCCTAATGAAAGGTTCCGGAAAGTCTCTCCAACAGAAGAAGAAAGAACTATTTGATGAGTACGAACAATTTCCTGCAATTGGAAATGAATCGATTCGTGACTACTTTGTTCGTTTCCACAAGCTGATCAATGATATGAAGATTACTCAGCTTGATATCCCCGCTCATCAGATGAACACCAAGTTTGTAAACAACCTTCTTCCTTATTGGGCAAAGTATGTGACTAATGTGAAGAACAACAAGGACACCTTCACGACAACCTATGTTGAACTTTACACTTACCTTAAATCATATGAACCACATGCTATGAAGACTCTCAAGAAACAAGAGTAGTCCTCAAGCATTGTTGATCCGTTGGCATACATTGCTCATGCAACACCACCACAACATGCAACTCCCCAATCCAATACTTCACCCACTCTACCCCTACAACCAACTACTCAATCAACCAATGATGCTATGTTGGCAACCATGAACCAAATCATGAACTTGTTGAGTGGTTTCCAAAAGCAGTTCCCTCCAACCAACAACCAGCTCAGGACATCGTCTAACTCAAGGAATCATGCTACGATGCATGACGGGCAGATTGTTACTGAAACTGTTCAAAGAAGAGCTCCGGGTAATGTTGGTAATTTTGGTAATCGAGGAACACAGAACTACGGGCAGATGACGAACAACAAAGGGAAGAAGGTGATATGTTACAACTGCCATGGAGAAGGAAACGTAGCCAGGCAGTGTAAGGAGAAGAAGAGGGTAAAGGATTCTTAGTACTTCAAAGACAAGATGCTGCTCATGGAAGCTAAGGAAAAAGGAGCAGTTCTGGATGCTGAAGCCGAAGCATTCCTTACTGATGTGGAATGCACATCACCTTATGATGAGCAACTAGCTATTACGACTACAAATGTGTTCGAAGTGAGTCATAAGGATGCGTACGATTCTGACGTGGATGAAGGACCTAATACAGTAGCAGCCTTTATGGCCAATCTATCATCCATAAATGGTGCCACCACAAGTAATGTTAATGAGGTACGCACCAGTGATAATCATCTATTTGATAATGTGAATCATCTGTTGACCCATGAGTTGCACCAGGAAGAACACCTAGACTCCAATGTTGAGTCAGATATTGATGACAATACGATTCCGTATCATCAGTACCAACTTGATAGTGAAGTTAAATCTGTTCCTATTGAGGTATCTTCTGTGTCACCCGGTGAGATATCTATGATTACCATCTTAGATGACTTGAGAACCCAACTAGACGGACATCTTAAGGTTAATCAGGAACAAAGCCTAGTGAATGACTCCTTAAGAGCCGAGCTTGAAAAATGCAAAGCTCGAGATGAAATCTTTGAACGAAATAAGGTAAACATGATTAAGATAAGACCATCGTTCAACGTAAACAAACGAATCGGCTGACCATGAACCAAGAAAATGTGTTGCTAAAGTCAAACCTTTCTAAAAAAGATGAGTCAATTAACTTTTTGAAAACTGAAAGTAAAAAGGTTTTGTTTGAAAAGAAGGACCTTGAGGAAAGGTACCTTGAAGAAATAGTTTGTTTGAAAAATGCTAACAAAGTTGCAACAAAAATTTTGCAAAAATTTCAACAACCAACACAAACTATTCCAATGTTAACAAAACGACCTAAACTAGCAACACATGACTTGCACAAAACAGCCTTAGGTAGTAGCAATCCGTGGTTTGCTAAAAAAGCTAAGCTCGCTCAACCTACCTTGTATAATGGCCACGCACTTCTAAAACCCACCCATACCCCTGTTAGAGTGCATGATAGTGAAGACTCATTAGTTCAGGCTGAAATCAGTAGAACTAAGATGTCTGAAAGACCAGGGACAATTCAACCCATAAACTATGCTGAGCTTAATGCCCTGTATAGTCACTTTGTTCCTCAGAAAGAACTGTCCCGTGAACAGGTTTATTGGTTACCTGCTGACGAACGTACCACTCAGATAAGTGACCCACCTAAACTTGTGACTCCGTTTGTTTATACTCGTCCAACACTGAGTAAAGTACGCACTCAGTTACTAAAACTTAAAGATAGTTTTCCAACTTTTGAGGAAATAATAAAACGTAGAACAACACCCACATTCCACGAACAAGGGGAATGGCGTTTTGTTCCTACTAAAAAAGCTTTTACTGAACAAGTTATACCTTTTTATGAACACGTTAAAGAACTTGTACAAAGCTTAGAGGAAAATCTTGTTAAAGAAGTAACTAAGTTCATGCAAAATTTTGATGAGCTGGATGCAGAGTATGAGCAATGCATACATGAGAAAAAGAAATTGCAAATAGAGAAGAAAAATCTTTTGATTAAAAATGAGTGCTTAATTACTGATAGTATAGCAAAAGATATATGCTCTATTGGGCTTGCTTCTGATAGAGATAGGCCCCCTAGCAGAACAATACCAAATATGCTTTGGGAACACTCCAAAGTCGTAGAACTTGAAGCTGAGATTTTAAAGCAGCAACAAATGCTTGCTGAATCAGACAAACGATGTGCCTTCATTGAAAAGAATCACATTGATTTACAAGTCAAATTTCAAAAATACAAAGAGTGCTTTAACAACCAAACGGTTTGTGATAATTCAAACTCAACTGCATCTAATGCAATTTTTGAAATTAATTAGTTAAAGGAACAGCTTCAAGGGAACGATGACACCATCAGGAACTTGCAAACCCAGATTAACATCACGAAAATGTTAAAAGTAGGACCCACTGTAGGTAGTTTTGATAAGCAGGCCTTAAAAACTGAGTTGACTCAGTTAAAAGATGCGATTACGTCACTTAGGATTCAAAATGATGGCTTTAGGGTAGAAAATGTGAATCTGAAACGACTTTATCAGGAACTGTCAACATCTAATTCACACTCACGTGATGTGCTCACGGGAAAAGTTACTGCCTTAACTGCTGAGAATGCCAAACTAAAATCTGAGTTGCTTAGCAAAATACATAGTGAACCAACAGTACCTGAGAAACCCAAAGTACTTGCTTCAGGGATGTATACCAACAGTTCAAAGTACGTTCCACCTCCAAAAAAGAAACCCACTAGGGTCAAACCCAACACCTGTTGCCATAATGGAAAAGCAGTTTACTTTTCAAAACCTCCCCGGACCCTTCCAAATAGACCCACACATAAACCACTAGTGCAACAAAACAAGAAGCCTAATGTTCCTGTGAATCCTGTTATAAGAAACCAAACCTGCTGCCACTGAATCCACGCAAACCTATGCTAAAGAGCCACACTCAGAACCATCGTATCTTGAATGTTTTCGATCATAATTAATTTGTGATTCGTTCTTTGAAGTCTGTGAATACCAAAACCCCCAGGCCAAACATAGTGTGAATCATACTAGGAAGGTTTGGAAAGCAACCAGAAATCATAATGTGAACATTACTAAGACCAGCTTGGTGGAGACAACCTGAAGGTTGTTGTATTGTTAAGGCCTCAGTGGAAACCCACTGGACGACATTTCGCGTTGTATGATAACTGTCCTTTAACTAGGATAATGGAACCCATTGTTGAGCCTTTAGAACTTACCCCGAGCGTTAGTTCTAGTTCCAAAGTTACTATGATCTCTAGGTTCACTGATTGCAAACTTAGTGATCGAAAGGCTGGTTCCAAGGGGATATCTGGTATTTTTGAATGCTAAAGCATTGTATACTTTGTATATTGGTTTAATTTAAAAAAAACAAAAACAAAAAACAAAAAAAATTAGGCTAAATGGCTTGCAGTTATTTCAGACTGTAACCCAGACTTAACCCAGAGACTTAATGTACGTTTCAGTGCATTATTTCTTCCACAGACAAGAAGTTGTCTAAGACCCGAACACTTTTCTCATAAACAATTTGTTTAAATCAAACAAGTTCGGAAGTCACCAGTCAGAACTTGACCAAATTCCTATTCTATAATACACTGGTCAATGTTTCAGGGAGACAGAATCACATAGTGACAAAGCTTAACATTCTTGCAGGTATGCTCACAAAGGATTTTTTTGGACCCATTCAGTTTTCCTATAAAAGAAGTATCTAATCTAAAATTTGCTAAAAGCGTTTGCTGAATCTGTTTTGCTATGAGAAGATTGGAAACGAACCAACAAGTATCATCTCTTCAGACCGAACCTGATTTATCATTCACGTCTATGTATCTTTTCCAGGTTTACGTTCTTCACTATTAATTGAATATAGTGTACCGTTAAAGTATATAATCTATAACTTCATTGATTGATGGAGACCTTAAATTTATTTTAAGTCCAATTGTTGATCAAACCATGAAACAAAAGTTGCATACTTTTTGATCGTGGGGAGAAAATGTGACGTTAAAATAATTGATAACGGTTTTTAATTGATCCATGGGTTGGTTTACATAAATATGGAACCTCATGAATTCCTCAACAAGTCTATCCTAGTCGTTACTAGGGTGCTTGTGATTACAATAGAGCAGGTGGTGTATAATTATTGGAGAAAATGGTTTGAACCTTGCATGTGCAAAACAACTTTCGAATATTCTATAGCCCATAGTGTAGAGGGTGAGTAAAAGAGATAATATAATCTCAAAAAGTCAAGATACAAATCTTTTGTGTTATTAATACATCAGTATCAGATAATCTACAAAGAATCTTTTTGCTTCAAAAGGATCTTGGTTTCATATATGTGATATGGATAGCGAAATTGCATGGATTGTATCATCTCATAACTCTCCGGGATATCATTTCTAAAATTTGATAGTGATTGTTTAGTGTTGATCTGTTTAAACGGTTTTTTCTCAGCAGTTAAGCTTCTCCGTTCCTATTGTTATTAAGAACCATCAATGCATTTTCCCAACAAATGATTTTACAAGGCGACTTTGACAAGGGTTAATGCTAAAGTTTTGACCTAAGTTAGGTAGCTTCTTTTTTCGCAAATTTATCGTGTGTTCAAACAATTTCATCACACTTCGACTGTTTTCAAATCATTTTTGCCATAGACTTCTACGGTACTTAATTGTATTAATAGGTCGATCTCATGTCAGTAGTGAGCCTAACGAAGCATCCAGACATGGGAATAGCTAAACATGAATTATACGGTAAAGTCAGCAGATAGTAATTGTTCTGACTCACTCTTTACCATTCTAATAGTAGCAATGCTATTAGTGTGTTAGTCTACGGACATCTGGTTTAGAAGGAAACACAAGCATACGGGAATCAGATACTTCCGTTATTGGCGGACTAAAGGCTTTGAGCTGGAAAACCTGTCAAGGAGGTTCTTATAATGAATCTACCTGATCACAGGTGCAGTACTTGTACTGTAATCATCGATCCTCGTGGAATCGGAGGTTATTGTAACCGACAAGATTGAGTATCTTCATTTATACTCGGTCCCTTCAAAATATAAAACCCTCAAAGTGTTTAAAAAATGTTTTTCCTAAGAACACAAAATGTGGATTTCATATAAAATTTTTTGGTTGGTGGAGCAATTTTTATTGGACGTCAAGGAATCGATGTAAACTACATGCCATACTCAAAGACTCAGAAGATACAAGAAAGCTAAATACTTAACGCTTCCGCACCTCAGAAATCAAAAGGTATTCTTCCAAAATGTTAAAGATAAGAAGATTTAAGATGAATGGAACATAAAAGGCTTTCAAGATTACACACCAAAAAACAAGAGAACCACAAAGCGTAGCATCATGCACGTTTGAGCATCGGTTCAAAGTACAGCAAATGGCAAATTATAAAGTAAAGACCACATGAAGTTCATGAGGAATCAAAGATTAGAATCAAGTATCAAGTAATGATGAAACAAGCTCTAAAGAATAAAAAGTCAAAGTGAAGATTGCTACTGGCAAGCACATAATATCAAGGGAAGATTTACACGGACAACGAGCTGAAGAAATCTACTTTGCATGGCTACGACTCAATTTTTTCAAAGCAAGAGTGACCTCCCATAGGGTGAGATTGTTACAACCAAGAAGACTCGGTCACTCCGTCTGTTATTTATAGCATTTTACTCGCTCGTTAAATAATAATGTTTAATGAATCTGGCCGACAAAGACAAAAGCCCCAAAAGGCCTATCCATAGAACCATATTTTTTGTCACCGAATGTTAGAGGGTTAATAAAATACCCTTCACATGATTAGGTTTAGAATATGTGATGATCACTAGTAAACACAAAACTCAATCTCTTGTACGTTTAATCATCCATTCATTAAGTTTCCTTCCAGTTATTCTCTTGATCTTTATACCTCAATTTTTCTTGTGAGAATGAATAATTATTGGAACCATCACGAGGCATGATAGGTAGTTTATTATACCTAACGGCAAGTAGGCCCGATATCATGTTTAGTGTCTACCTTATGTGCCCGCTAGTTCCACGAGGCTCCCAAAACCTCTCAAAATCCTTGAAGAGGTTATGCTATCATTCCGATACATTAAAGTACAGCACATACGGCTAAGGTATCCCTAAAGGTGACCAACATAGAAATCGTAGTATATGCCCGACTCTGATCATGCAGTGAGATTTATGCGACCGAAAGAGCACAAGCAGTATTTGTACATTCGTGGGATGTTGTTTGACATCTTGGTTCTCGAAGAAATAAACTTCTCTTGCTATATCCACTACCGAAGCCGAAATACGTAAGCGCCGGAAAGGCATGTCAATAACACTATAAATGAAACAAGCTCTCATCGACTACGACGTATGACTCGACGACGTTCCTATCATGTGCGACAACAAAGGCGTGATTGACCTTAGCAAAAACTCGGTGCAACATTCTCGTACTAACCACATTGAAATACGTCACCACTTTCTTAGTGATAATGTCCAAAAAGGACATATCTCAATCGAAAAAGTGCCGTCCGTTGACAATATTGCTGATATCCTTACTAAACCCCTTAAACGTGATATGTTTAACTATCTACGTCTTGGTTTAGGAATGATGGAACACATTCCATAAATCGTATTAGTCCGCTTCTCTTTCTTTTGTCTCAATTCTAGTCAGAGTTCCATTCCGCGTCGTGACAATTCAACTACTTCATCCGAATCTAGTTAGATACTTTTGATTTGGGTGTGGTGGTTTGTGTTTGTTGGTGGTGTGTTGTTTGGTTGGGGGGGTGGGGGTTGGGTGTGAGGGTTGGTGGGGGTGGGAAAGTTGGGGGTTTGAGTGTTGTTGGGGCAGCACGGGTTGATTGTGTGGTGTTGGGGTTCGTGGTGTTGGGGGGGTTTTTGGTTGGGGCGAAATGCAATTTAAAAAAAACGGAATCGTGCGTGATTGTATGAGGTGTTTAGTGAGAATGCACCCACTTTGTAAAACTTTTGTCAAAACTAAGTCTAAAACCCCTCACTGAGGGCAGCCCCCATATCCCTGACGGCCCCATAATATCTTTAGGGCGGCCCCTATATCCACGCAGAGGAGAAGGGCGGTCCTGTATTGTTTATTGAAACACAAAACAAACACCTATAATCATCCACTTAGCCAAAAAAAAATTCAAAACACAAAAACAAACACCCCCTTCTCCTCTGTAGCGATGAATACGACCAAAACAACCCAAAAACTCAAAATCAACCATTAAAACTTAAAAAAAAATCTAATCAACACCTATAATCATCCACAACATCTTAAAGATCATCAATTGTAAGTCATTTTATCTATTTTCTTTCAATTTGAGTCTAGGGTTCATGATGAACACAAAAATTAAAATTGGGGATTTTTCATTTTTCTTTCAATTTAGCATAATTAGGACTACTAGGTTACAATATATATAACTAATATGCTTCCCGTAGACATAGGATTTGCATACATTAGTAAGTTTGTCGAAAAATTGATTTTGAACCAAAACCCTAATTTTATTTTCAAATCACTCACGTTAGGAAAATAATAAAATTGTTGTTATGCATTGTCAATACAACTTAAAAATGTTTTCAAACACATGCATGATGATCTCATGAACAAATTTTGAGATACATAATTCATATGTATTTTTCGACTTGTTTGAATGAGCAAAATCAAATTAAAGAGCGTTTGGGTTAACTCTTAGGATTTTACTTTTAGGTCGAGTTAATCGTTACTCTACATTTGTTGCATATAGGCACTCACTAGGCAAAAACTCAAAATAACGATACAATTATAAGAAATTAAAATATGATATTGGTTGTTTTATTTTAGGTAACAATGCCTTAAATTACCGGACTAGATCATCAAAAGACCCGAAACAACATTCCACTCATATTAAATGAATTTAGTCAACCCTTACAAAATACAATTGCAAGTTTTGAAAAATGCTACCCCTTTCATGGGAGGGTAGTTATGTGGAGTCAAAACTTTGAAAAACAAGAAGCAATATCCGTGCTAAGTTTGAGTCAATTGGTCTTGATTGTTTATTGAACATAAACAAACAAATTGTTCCTAAAGGGTTATTTTATCGTCAACTTTGTCATACAAAATAAGTCATTCTCTCTCACTCTCGAGGAATTCGGTCAAATTCTAAAAATCTCGTTCAAATGTCAAGCTTCTCACACTGACATGTGGTCATTCAACTACTTGTCAATAAGTGTTCCGAGTAAAGGTCGTTATAAAACCACTCCACCCTCTCCAAATGTCGTCAAGTCTCTTATTCAAGTTCCTCGACAAGGTCAAGCTACTCGTACCAAAACAAGAAAACCATTGTCGTAGATAAAAACAAAATCTTAACCCGTGAAATTCAACCTCATATGAAACCATGGGTTGATATCATTCGTGAGAATGCCATTTTTTGGGTGGACATCAAGATCATGTCTCTGCATGTCTTTGTTATATGTTTTATTACATTGAAACCTCCACTCCATACAATCTAGCATTTTTCACTCTCAAAAAATGGAAAATACTCGAAACAAACCTAAGAAACTTTTGCCTTATGGAAAGCTCTTGACTAGATTGTTCAAACATGTTGTGTCCGTCTTTCTTGAGTTAGCAATTGATCACTACCTCTCACATGATCGAGTCATGCATCCCCTTGCTCCTCATTATGAGTGAAAGACGCGATCGAATCATGGCAAGAAAAGACCTCATGAATCAAATGCTAGCTCCTCTTCGACCACTCTAAATCATCCATCCTCGTCTCATCCGTTGGATGACATTGTTGATGTAAGTGATGAAGAATCATTTCATTCTAACTCTTCCTCTCCTTCTCAAAACGTCTCTTCCTCGTTAATTGTTGTTCATGTCCATCAAAACCCTCCTCATGAAAGTCATGACTTAAACACCTATCTCTTCGAAACAATAAATCTTTAAACTCAACAACGAGATGCTCCCCGGGAAGGGTTAAAGTCAATTGGACAAGCTCTTAAGGACATGATGAGTGGGAAACAAAAGTAAACATGTTTGCAATACTATTGGAGATCTTTATTTTTATCTATATTTGTTATGTACATTATACTATGACTTCTTTAATTCATTTATTAGGATTAGAACACTAAATGATGATTTCCCATTACTAGGATGATCCTTTCAATTTTATCATCCTATTATTATTTTATGATTGTAGTTTCTATGAATGTGACATGCGTATAATACTACTATTTTCTAAGTGATTTGTGTGTTAGATTAGGACCATGTATTCTTGCTTAGATTACTAAATTCTTGAATGTAGTAGATGCTGAAATCACTGGACTTAAGAAAGGTAAAACCTAGAAAATTTCACATTCTCCAGAAAATGACCCCCATAAATACCTAGTGGCCCCCCAATATATTTGGGACCGCCAAACATTATGGGACCGCCGGTAGGGGGGAACGAACTTTTTAAGTTTGCCTCTTTTTCTGTATCTTTGACCTCTCTATCTATAGCTTTAAGCTGGCACTTCCCTGTTTAGCTAAACCATCTTTTACATACTCTTCTATCTAAACCGTGCTTTGCCATTTTATCACATCCTTCCCATTATTTAAAACACTTAATTCTCATACTTTACCAGAACAACAATCAGATCATCATCAAAGAGAATATTAATAAAGTGTTGGATGCAATCCTCAAGAGCTCAAATCGAAGAAAACTAAAGAAACTTGAAGTTAACAAGTGAAGTTCAAGTTTAAAGGAGGATTGTTAGGAATTATGTATTTTAGAGTTAATTCTGTTAGTATTATAGTTAGTCCTGCTAGTTCACTTGTTAGTACTAGTAGAAGAGTTAACAGAATTAGTACTGGTAGTATAGCATAGTTAATACTATTAGTGTATGAGTTAGTTCTGGTAGAACATAATTGTAGTTAGAGTTAGAGATATGCATGAGATATCTTAGGAAAAGATATGCATGATCTCTATACGCGTTTTGTAAAGCCTATTAGGGTTTCCTTGGTGTATAAAAGGAACCCTAGGCATAGTTAGTAGATATAGTTCTACACAGATCATTAGAGATCATATAGCAATCATAGTTTTTGTAATCTGTAACCTAGGCAGATTCAAGGTTTTATATAAAGTTTTCTTGTGTTTATTCATATTGTTCTTCTTAGCATTGTTGATTAGTTTCCGCATAATCAATAGTGTTTAGTCAGTGTTTCATTATTGTTGTTTTAGAATTATCTAAAATAACAAGATCTTTGCAAGCTAAAGGTTAAGATCTATTCAGTAAACGATCCAACAAGTGGTATCAAAGCTTGTGTGGAAACTTTGAATAGGAAGAACTCTTTTTATTCACATCTCAACCCCCTTGATCCTGTTCCATCCACATCTCAACCACCAATTTCATCTACCACAGAACCACAACCTTCATCACCACCTAGGTCACTTGACAGATAAGAAACTAAGATTCCTCAGTCTCAGGGTCCTACTATCACCCCTGTACCAGATGAGGCAACTACCACAAGGGTGGGAGTTGACACTAAGGGAGCTACCACTACAACCACTGGCTTAGATGCAGGATTGGACAGTGGTAACATACATGAGTCTCCACTCAGGTCTTATGAAACACCTCTCCATGAAGGTCACACTTTTGGAAGTGTTAAGGATAGTTTGAAACTACAAGAATTGATGGTGCTTGTACCTAAACTAGAGTCCAAGGTTGATAGTCTGGAAAAAGAACTTAAGGAGACCAAACAGACACTTGGAAGTGCTATCCTTACATTGGTCAAGAAGGTGAAGTCCTTGGAGGTAGCTTTGAAGAGAAAGACCAAGAGAGTAGTTGTATCTGACTTAGAGGATGAAGAAACAGAGGCTCAGGGGAGGAAAATTCAAGAATTAGATGATGATCCTCTAGTTTCTTTGGTTAAAGATTTTGTTACTCCTACCAAGACAAAGAGTGCTTCAAGGGAGGTACAAGAGGAAGATATAAGCCCTACAACTTTAGAAGCAGCTAAAACTTTATCAAAGGTTGCTTCTCAAAAAGCAAGGTCAATTGATAAGGGTAGAAGATACAAGAGGAGAAAAGTGTCAAAGGGTAAGGATGCTGAAGCAGAAGTTAATACTGGCGAGGTAGAAGTTAATACTGGCAGTATTAGAATTAATACTGGCAGTGAAGATTTTAGTACTGGTAGTTTAGGAGTTAGTACTGGTACTGGACCAGTTAGTACTCCTAGTATAGTTCAAACTACAAAAGTCACAATTCCTTCTATTATTAAAAGTCAAAGAGAAGGAAAAGCTCCAATGACTACAGAAGAGATTCAAGCTACCAAAAGAACAAAAGCACAAATTCAACAAGAAGAAGCTGGTATTGCAGAAGCCATAAGATTGCAAACACTACAGGAGGAAGAAGCTGCAAGACAAGTTTATTTGGATGCTTTGTTAGCTAAAAGGATATCAAAAGAGGAAGAATTATCAGAACAACAAAAGAAAAGAAAAGCAGAAGTTCAAGAAGATGCTCAGCATTATACTGAAGAGGATTGGGATACCATCAGGGCAAAACTTGAAGCAAATGCAGAACTAACCAAGAGTTTACAAGGAGAAAGTATGACTGGTGAAGATTTTGCTAAAAGGATGGTGGAAATGATCAATTAGAAAAAGAAGTTTTATGCTGAACAAAAGGCTAAGGCAAAAAGAAGCAAGCCAATGACACAGGCACAACAAAGAGATTACATGAGTACCTTCATCAAAAACCAAAGCTCATGGAAATTGACTCAATTGAAGAAACTTACTTTTGATGAGCTCAAGACTGAATTTGAAAAGTTGGTGAAGAGTATTGAAAATTTGGTGCCAATGGAAGCTGATGAAAGGGTAAAGAGACAGGGTGTACAACTGGAGCAAGAATTCTCAAAGAAGCAAAAGATTGAAGATGTTCCAGAAGAAAAGGTTGAAGAGCCAATGAAGAAGATAGGAAAAAGGAAGAAGCAGATAGCAAGGAAATGAATACATATTGATAAGTCTGCACATGATGATGCTGAAGAAGAAAATGAAGCATTTATGAAGGATAAAGTTACAAGTGCTTCTTCAGAATCTAAGGAAGGAATAAATGTTATTCCAACAACTATAAAACCTCCCAGCATTGTTGATTGGAAGATCATTCCTCAATCAGGGCTAAAATGTGTTTATCAGATCATAAGAATAGATGGTTCTGATAAGATTTATATGAGTTGTATAGATTGGTAATGAAGAAGTATGGCGAAAATAGACCTAAAGAGATGTATGACAGAGTACTTTGGGGTGATCTCAAGACCATGTTTGATCCACCTCTTAGTGATGATGCAGCTTGAACAACATTTGGAATTCCCTAAACTTATCCAAATTCATTCCATTTTCAAACAAATCTCTTCCCATAAATTCCCTCTAAATGCATAACACTAATTCACCATCTCCTTCACTCATCATTAACAACTATACACATTCATGGCCTCCACTAGAGCTTCTCATTTCCAAGGGCTCTAAGAACTAAAAATCAACATCATTCACCAAACAATTGTTATGTGGATTGTGAACCAAAATTGACACAAAAACTCCATCACCTAAACTTCCAAAATTCATCACCTAGTGCTCCTATCACCCTCCAAAACACCATCAACCAAAGGCACTTCTTCACTTCAATTGAAATACATACCCAAATCACTAACATCATCAACATTACCCTCACCAAATGGTTACTTGAACCCATCAACATCTCCTCCTCTAAGATTTTCTCCACCACCTCCAACTCAAGATAATGCATCAATGAACATCACTCTCACTCTTTCCCCAAATACCCCACCTGATGTCTAATTTGATACTCCTTCACCTTCACCACCTATCATTGCACATCTTATCCCTTGGAATTTCCTTGAAGCATAAGGTAACTTATGCCTTTGTTGTATCCACAACCGAACCCCTACCCTCAATTTTGGGCTAAGTGATGAACTTTACTATAATGTTTTCCATATAATGAACACATGCTCCTTAGACAACCACCAATCATCGATCAACACCACCATCCACATCACCCCCAAACTAAACATGCTCTATAGTTTAGTCGCTCAAATAATTGGATCCTCTACCATATTTGTATGCCAAAGTCTTATTTTGGTGACATTAAATTGGTCATGCATTCTCTATAAATCTTTAGGATAAGATTGGTACTTTTGGTGACATAAAATGTGTCGTGCATTCTTTATAAATCTTTGGGATTTTTACATGGTACTATGATGATACAGTGGATTACATTCATATTTAAACTAATCTATGAACTCACAAACTTTAATGTTGACACTTTTAAGCATGATTTTCTCAGGTGAATTAGATGCTTGGACTATTTGATGTGCATTGGAGTCTTTACATTCAAGTTTTTCATGGTGATGCAATTATGGGACAAACTATTATTTTGGATTTCAGAAAATCAACGAGATTGTTTTACAAACGACACATTTAGAGGTCGTTCTCTTGTATCTATTGCTGTGTATTATGAAGTAGCACCCCAAGTGGTATTCTGCTGCGTTGTCATATTTTTGGGGGTGTTACAAAAAACATTATTAATATTTTTCACATCCTTACATTTTGATAATCACAAAATATAAAAACATTCAATGTAAAATTAAAACATAAACAAGTAATTAGTGGTTAATATTCATTTCAAACTTATATCACTCCAAGGTATGAATAAACAAATGCTTGATGCATTTTATGATCAAAGGAAACTTTTATAAAATGTTGTAAGCTTTTTATAAACATCACAAAACATTTTTTACATTTAAAAGAAATGTTTTATTCAAAATAAATATTTTAAATTTCAAATTTTCAGACCTAAAACGGCTAGAAATGGTCCAGTAAACACCTCCCCGGAATAAGACAAAAAGGAGCGTTTGAATAAAGGGCGGCCCCCTTAATTACATGGGAGGCCCCCTTAATTTAAAGGGGGCCGACACCCTATTTAATGGGGCCGGCCATAGACTACGCTCCTCCAGTCTGTCCTATAAATACTAGACTATTCCTCAATATTTTTCTCACCTTTTGCACTCATTCTTTCTGCTTTAAACAGCCCACATATCCTCTCTAAAATCCTTTGATCATTTAATCATTTAACTTTATTTCCAAGTGATCCAAGCTTAATTTCTTAAGTGCAAGAGAAGAATACTTTCATCATCAAGTGAAGAAGTATTACACCTTAG
>BQNB010130668.1:0-18904 GCA_026074375.1 Tanacetum coccineum
AGAGTTTTATAATGATGACTTTGATCCTTTTGTTTCATTCTTTTATTCATTTTGTCTCATCAAATCAAGAATCCCAACACTATATATCTATTTAAAACTTACTTCGTTGCCATGGAATCTAATTAGTTTAATTTGATAAACCTTATATCAGATTCTAAGGGACCAACAAGTGGTATCAGAGTCTTCTGGTTTATAAAATTCCTTTAAAAGGATATATAAAGGCTCAAAGATTTTTAAAACCAAGATCCATCTTAAAAGGCAGCAGTAGAAGTACCATAGACTCTTGAATACAAGGGTGGCCAGTTAAATGTCGCTCCTGTACTAGAGGTGGAAATTCTCACCAATTGGAAAAAGAGGTTCATGTGCCATATTATTGGTATTAAACCCTAATTTGAAAACATCATTTCAAATGGTCCTTATATCCCTATGGAAGCTGGTCAATGGAAGCCAAAGACACAATGGATAGCTGAGGAGAGAAAAGCGGCTAACTTAGATCAACGACTCAAAAGTCTCATTATGTTTGTGCTTCTAGATGACCAAATAAACTCTGTCATCAACTGCTTAACTGCAAAATCTACTTGGGATGACCTGATACTATATCGTGAGGGGCCCTCTGATGTGAAAAAAAGTAGGGTCATAGAACTAAAGTTGTGCTATAACACCTTCAAATTCATAGAAGGTGAATCTCTAACACAAACTTTCACCAGATATAAAGTTTTGATGAATGAATTAGTAAATAATGGCATTATACTTTTAAAGCTTGAGATAAATATTGGTTTTGTAAATGGGTTACCAAAGAAGTGGCTAGCTTTCTGCCAAAGTCTTAAAAACATAAATCATGTGAAAGAATCTGAGCTTGCGTCTCTATTTGGTAAACTCAAATATCAAGAAAACCTTTTAAACAATATTTATGATATCGACTAATAAAAAACTCTTGTCCCTGCAACTCCACTGTCAACTGCCTTTTTCTCTTCCTTTATTGTTCAAGAATTTCAAGATAGTCCTGATGAAGAAGAGGATACAAGAAGCAGTCAAGAGTACATAAATGACCTTGAAGAAGAATACCAAGCAAGAGATCTTTTAGCCAAATCTAAAAGGTTCTTCAAAAAGGGTACTTAAAGGTTTAGCAGTGCAAAAGCAACTGACCAAACTAAATGCCACAAATGTGGCAAGAAGGGTCATTTTGCAAGAGACTGTTGGTCAAAGACATCGGTTCTTTCATATCAGTCACCTTTTCAACAAAACTTCTCCATTCATCTGAGCACAAACCTAAACCAAGGCATACCAAAGACTTTAAAGCCAAATACAACAAAGTCAAAGCTAAACTAGCCCTCCTCAGTTCCAGAGCCTCAGCTCCCAGTTCGTCCTCAGGCAAAAACAAAGGTCTAATTGCTAAAACGTATGATTAGGATGAAGAAGAAGTGTCATCTGATGACAATGAAGTAACTGAAGTTAAAGCACGTTGGCAGCTTGCTAAGAAGATAGAGTTTTTGTTTGACAAAGAAAGTGCCAAAATGGTGAATGGATAAGATCTACATGTAAAAGTCATACACCCCTTCTTGTAATGGAAGATAATGATGATAGAAAATCCTTTCTAGATTATATGTTTATTGATCTAAACTATGTTAAAGAACAAAGAAACAATCTCATGTCAAAACATAAAAATCTTTTTCAAGAACTAAATACATGCAAAGAACAACTTTTGGTATTAAAACAAGCAAAGCTTGATCTTCTTACCATGCAGCATGTAAACACTGAGATTCTCAAAGAGAATCAAAACTTAAAAAATGAACTGAAAGTGCTAACTTTTATTACAGAAGCATGGCTAAACAGTTCTAATAAAGTAAATCAGTGTATTCGTGAACAAACTCCTACTCAAAAGAAGAAAATCATGGGAATTGACCAACTCACTGAAGATACCTTCAGTTCTGGGCCAAAAGACCTGATATTTGTAAAGTCTTCAGTAGATAATGTATCTATTACTGATAGTAATAAACCTAGGTTATCTGAAGCTGAAAACTCTACTCTATCAAATCATGATACTGGTAAGATACCCTCAGTTAAGTCTCAAATAAACATAATTGGTCCTTCAGTTGCTGTCACTGAATCTTCAGCGACTAATTATGATTCAGCTAATGAATCTTCAGTCTGTAGCACTCCTCTTCCTCCACTAAATAAGTTGGATGGTGTTGAACCTGTTTCTGGACCAAAGACTATCAAATCAATTTTGAAGTCAAAATCCACATTCAAAGCTGAAACTTTAAAAGGTATCATAATAAATGAACCATTCTCAGCTCTTGCTAGAGGCAACAAAAGTTCTTCAGCTTCTAAAACTAATTCAGCTCCTGCTGGTAAGTTAAAGAATGTGAAAAATAGAAGATGATCCTCCTTTGGTTAATGTAATGAAATAACTCAATGAACTAAAATTACAAATTAGCAAGAATAACATCTTACTTCAGAAACAGAAATACTCAACAAGTTCCTCACAATGCACTTCATAACAAATACAAAACTCAATTTAAAATGAATTGTGAACTTTGTGGAGAAAACAATCATCTCTTTGAGAATTGTTATCAAGTTTTGTTTTATAAAATGTGAAAGAGAACTAATCACAGAACATATGATCATGTTGAATTTATGTCTTCCATGAATATAAAACAGTATCATAATGGTCAAGTTAAATCTTCTTCAAGATCCAGACCTTCAAGGCCAGCAATACCTTTTTCTTCCTGCATACATTGTAGATATAATGATCATAAATTTAATGATTATGTATACTATCCCATATGTGAAATATGTAGAAGCTATGATCATGATACTCATGGTCATAATAGGATTATTTCTCTAAGAAGAGGAATCAAATCTAGAAACCCTCAACATGTCATAAAGAACTGTGAAACATGTGATAGCAATGTTCATACCACATCCGATCATAGTGACATTGAGTGGTTCAGGAAAAGAGAAGCTCTTCAAGCTAAGAAAGTTGGGTCTTTCAAAGCAAGTAAGTCTTAATCATCAAGTGCTCTAAGATCAAAGACTCCCACTAAAAGGTGGGTTTCTAAACAAAACTAACCATCCTGATCCTATTTTGGGCAGTGTAACATCAGGGAATCTTTCTCACTTTTGAACAATGGTCGTTCAAAACATATATCAAGGATTACCTACAAAAATATGGGATGTACCAGGACCTGAAGGAATGTATGGAAATAACTCCACATACACCACTGAAGGTTATGGTTATGGTATAGTTTTCAAAAAGGGAGGAAAAGTGAATGTTCCACAACATGAACACTAAAACGCTTTTAACAACTGAGAATTCTTCATAAAAGCTTATTAAAAAAATCAACTGTTATTAAAGCAGAAATCTCACCTGACCAATATGGTCAATATGATCAAATTGATCACAATGATCATTTGTTTCAAACTGATGAACTCATTAATGATGATCAGCTTGAACAAAAAACACACCAATGAAAACCAATTCATTGATAACCTCACAAAACTGAAGATGTTCAGATCTCTGAACTCTTATCCTCTCTAAATAGAAGATACTTCAGCATATGATACGATTTCAATTCTTTTCAATAAAGGAGGAATCTGGCATTGTAATCATAAGGCAATAATGCTTGATTTAATCATCAATTGCATGAAGGCATAAATCATGATAAAATCCTGCTCCAGTTGTAAGGCTTGAACCAATCAGGATCACTTGCCTTTGCCACATACATAAACTTCATAGTTTATCAAATGGATGTCAAAAGTACATTCCTTAATGGTAAACTAAAAGAAGAAGTTTATGTCAAACAACCCCCAGGTTTTGAGATGTAGTGAAATCCTCAACCATGTCTGCAAATTGGATAAAGCATTTTATGGACTTAACCAAGTTTCAAGAGCATGGTATGAAACTCTCTCAACCCTCTCACTGAAAACAAGTTTGTAAGAGGTAAGATAGACACCACTCTATTTATCTAACAAAACTCAAACTAATGACTCAAAGATTTGAAATGAGAACAATAGGTGTCCTCACCTACTTCCCTAGATTTCAGATTAAACAATCTGAAAGAAGCATTTCAATCAACCAAAAAAATGTTAAGGATCTGCTGAAAAAGTATGACATAAATGGCTCATCAGTAATAACTCCAATGGTACCCCTTAACATGTTAGAACCTGATCTCAATGGTAAATCTATAAATGAGACTCAGTATAGAGGTATGATTGGATCACTAATATGCCTAACTGTAAGCAGACCTAACATCCAAGTCTCTCTTATCTTTGTGAAAGATATCAAGCAAATCCTAAGGAATCTCACCTTATTGCTGTTAAAAGAACTTTATGTACTCTCAGCCTTGGTTTTCAGTATCCAAAACGTTCAGGTTTTGCCCTAAAAGGATACTCAGACTCTGACTGTGCTGGATGCAACATGGACAGGAAAAGCACTTTAGGTGCTTGTCAGTTGCTAGAAGGCAAGCTTGTTTTCTAAAGTGCAAATAAGCAGCAATATGTAGCTATGTTCTCAGCTGAAGCTGAAAATGTAGCTACTACTAGATGTTGTGCCAACATACTACGGATAAAGAGTCAACTCATTGACTATGATATCATATATGAAAAGGTACCCATATTTTGTAATAACACAAGTGATATTGCAATCTCAAACAATCCAATTCTGCACTAAAAAAACAAAGCTTATTGATAGCAGATCAAGAATCGTACTCTCAAAAGGGACATTGAATTTCATTTCTTTCCCACTCAATATCAACTTGCTGATATCTTCATCAAGCTTCTAGATAAGCCATCTTTCAAAAGATTGATTGATGAACTAGGTATGCTGAACATTGATTCAAAACCTGAAGCTTCAGTACTGACTAAAAAAACTAAAGGTTCAGCGCTTTTATCCAAAACTGAACAAATTTTCATATGTTAAGTGTCAGTTCAGTTTTTGCATACAACCTTTAGTTTGCTTAAGTGAAGTAACTAAGCAATCACATATGTCTCATTCATAGATTTGCATGAGCATGTGTGATTTTGTCGCCTTCGCTGGAGCACATATTGTTCAAGTCAATAACTGAACAAAACTTGTTCATTTTCTTCAATTCAGTTTATAAAATTGATTTTATCTAATTCTTTAATTGTCTCTCGAGTGAAGTAACTGAGCAATCACATATGTCTCATTCATGGATTTGCATGAGCATTTGTGGTTTTGTCGCCTTCACTAGAAGATTGATGATAGTAATGATTACAATAATCAGTTCAACATAACATGACATCAAACCTGAACCTAGTTTAGTCTTCTTTACATCAATCACAAGGTCAGTTTCAAAAACAAAAATGATTTTCTAAATAAAATAATTTTATTAAGTGATTTCTTACAAAAGAAGTTAACTAATTTAAAAAGTTTATTAAAAGATGAATTTCAAATGTTCGAATGACCTCACCTTTCTCTCACCTACTTTTGACAGTGCACAAACGGCTATACACTATCCATAGCGTCAGAATCATGTTGAAATGACTTTCATTAAATACAAAGTTTCACACACATGTTAAAAACAAACCTTAAAACTTCTCACAAAATTCATAACTTCCATTTGGCAGTTATCAATTCCTCAAAAGAAAAAGTAAAAAGTAACAAATCATATAAACCTTCTCCACCATTCACAAATCACATCTCAAAACAAAACAAACAAATCATCTCACCAAGAACACACACACAAAAAAATCCAAAAATAAATCAAATCATCAAAACCCTAATCACATCAAATGGTAAACCAAGAACAAAATCCTCCACAATAAGAACAACCCTTTGTTGCTGCTAAACAAGTAAGCTTCAATCTTGAAGATATCATCCTCAACACAAACAATGAGGTTGCTCTTCTATACCCAGAACTCACTAACCAGGATTTTTTCAAATGTGTTTCTGATTTCATTTCCAAATGTTGCCTTAGAGAACCATTCACCAGATCCCCAAACATGTATAAGGAATACCTAGCCGAGTTTTGGTACTCGACTAAATCTCTTGAAAACTCTAAGGTCTCTATCTTAGTCCCCACTGGCGGTATCTATGGCGAAGTAGGGGTAAACACCTTTAGGAATGTCATTGGTGCACATTACCTTCCACACTCTAGCGAATATGTTACACCACCATCTATCAACATAGTTAGGCCATGGTTTGAAACAATCGGGTATGGGGAAACTGTTCCTATCAAAGGGACTCTCAAAAAGAGTCTTCTTCCTCCTAAGTGGAGATTATTAATGGCATAGATTATCCAGTGTTTAGGCGGTAAAACTAGAGGTTTTGATTAGATTACCAACAAAGTTGCCATCATACTGTATAGTCTAGCAAATGGGATCAACATTGACTATTCTTGTATCTTTTGGGAAGACATCATCATTAAACTGAACAAGAGACATAGGAAAAATGTTGTACCTTACACTAGATTTCTATCTCTATTGATGATGTACAAGATGAAGGAAGGCTATGGATACGGTGAAGTAACATCCTATCCCACTCAAGTATTCAGTGTCAACAATTGGGCACTGAAGCCCAACCAACCTAAAGAACCTCTCTTCACAGACCACATGTTGGCTATCTGCAATGCAGCTGAGCCAGTGGTATTTAAAGCTCCCAAGCCCTCTTCTAATGTTGAGAGGGTTCCCCAAGGCACAAAGCCTGGAGCTAAATCTGGACACAAGAAGCATTCAACTTCTTCAAAACAACCCTCTGTGTCCAGCAAAGAGGCAACAAAAGGTGGGTCTTCCAAAGAACCTACCGGCTCCAAAACTGGCCATTTGAAAAGAAAGAAAGAGTCCAGCTCGGCCATGGACTCTAACCCAAGCCAGACTTCAGCTTCCACACCAGTGGTTGCTGAAATGCATAAAGAGGACCAGAAAGCAACTTATGGCCCAACCTCTTTAGGGGTCACCAGTAAAGCAAGAGCCAACCCTCAGCTCAGTAGTGGTGTGTCAGCATTTAATTTGAATAAGCCTATTTTTTTAGCATCTTTCATTGTTTACTCTAAGTCTGCATCAGGATGTGATGCTTCAGCAGATTCCACAACTGAAGTTGATCCTGGATTATCTGCTCCTAATGACTTTATACCTCTACAACATGGTATGGATAAAGGAACCAAAAACACTTCATTTGATCATATATCTGCAGGTACTGACCCACATGTTCTTGCATACCAAACCCAATATGTTAATGAAGGGTTGAAAACTATCCTCACTCAACCCACAACAGGAAAAGAGGCCAGCTCCATTACTAGACAAGTTGAGGAAGAAGAATCCTCCAGAACAATCAAGTTGGAAGATCTAGCAAAGCTGGTGTCAAATGTTCAGACAAGCTTCAAAGACATGGATTCACTTGAAGATGATCATGTTATTGTTGTTGATGATAGTAATGAAGATGAGGAGGATGAAGTTCATACTACTACAAATGCTAAAACTGAAGACACTTCAGTTCCTAAATCCTTATCTTTTAGGTCTTCTCAAATTCAAGAGCTTACCAACCAAGCCCTCATTCGCCAGTCTTAAAAGCATAAACTGGAACTTGAGAAGAACAAAGCTAAAGCTGAAGCTGCTCTCCTTAAAGCTCAACCATCCTTTCCTAATGTAGGACAGCTCAATAAGCTTCTGGTAAAGTCTTTACAAATTGAATTCTCAAAGATTTTATCTGCTACCAACTAAGCTAAAGGACCTTCCCTCAAAGTTTAATGAACTGACTAAATAAGTAAAATGGTTAAAGAAACAAGTTCATGAATTGGAAATTAAGCTACCAGGAGATTTGAAAGAAATTCCCACCAAGCTGAAGGACTTTACAAAAACTGTCACCAGTCTTACATCTCAAGTCGTTGAACTGAAGACTCTTCAGTGGGAACTTCCAGCGGAATTTCTTTCACTACCAATACATGTTGCATCAGTTCAAGCTAAGCTAAAAACCTTGGATGCTCTTCCAAGTCTCTTGTTAAATGTCACAAAAGCTTTGAACAAGTTTGCTCAGGTTTTAGATTCTGCCTCATCAAAAGCTGGAGATCAAAGTGTTCCTTCAGCAGGCTAGTGGGAACTTTCAGCGGAATTTCTTTCACTACCAGTACAGGTTGCATCAGTTCAAGCTAAGCTAAAAACCTTAGATGCTCTTCCAGGTCTCTTGTTAAATGTCACAAAAGCTTTGAACAAGTTTTCTCGAGTTTTAGATTCTGCCTCATCAAAAGCTGGAGATCAAAGTGTTCTTTCAGCAGGCCAAGCTGACACTATGCCTGTTAAGGGGGAGAAGAACATAAATCAAGCAACCATCTCCCAGCTTTTTCAAAGAAGAACTAAAAAGAATGCTGAAAAAGAAAACCTGAACAACCAACAACCAAAACCAATTCCCTTAATTATCACAACCACTACTCAAATGCAATCTCCTCTCTAAACTCCACCAAAAAGCTCCTCTCAACCTAAGGGGGAGCATATCAAGAAAGACAAGGGCAAAAAAGCAATGTCTTTAGAGGAAGCTAAGAAAGAAAGTACTAACAGTGATTCTAATAATGATGATGATGATGATGAAACTCATGTGACTGGCTCTATGGTCGAACCCTTTGCAACAAAGAAATTAAATAAGTTTGATTTTATCACTGAAAATGGAAGGCATATCTATCTAACTCAAGGAAATCAATCATCAAAAGAAGCTAGAGGAAGATGCCAAAGCTGAAGCAGCCAAACAAGAAGGGGAAGTAAGGAAAGCATAATTGGTTGATCTGCTTGGTCCAGAAGTGGTAAACAAGTGCTGCAATGATAAGTTACAGTATGAAAGATACTGTGACAAAATTCTGAATAGAAGAGCTGAATCAAGAATCACCAACTGTGATGTCTTGACCAAAAAGGGTCCAATTACACTTAAAGTGTACAGAGAGGATGGTACACGTAAAGTTATTCCCAACTTTAAAGCCAATGATCTGCAACTTGGTGAATGGAGAGAAGTAGTAAAAGCATGTCCTAACATAACTAGAAAATGATGGAAAACCATTTATGGCGTGATACAAACAAGAATGGACTACTTATACACAACTGAAGCAGAACTGGGCATAAACTTGGATATTTCTCTAAGTGAACAGGACCCTCTCGACAAATTAAATGATCTTACAAAGTAGAAGAGAAAACATGCCGATGACATCCATGACTACTTCAATGCAAACAAAAGGCTTAAGTTATTAGTTCAGTATGAAGATCATTTACCTAGTAATGTGCTAAATGAACTTGTCCTTGGTATGATCATGTTCAACTCTTATCATAGACAAGATTTTGTTACCATTGAAGATCTGAAAGATTTCTTGAATAACATTCTATATACTATACAAGAAATCTTCTTCAGACATCATCAAGGTCCTGGGCTGGATGATCATGCCAGGACCTTCAGTTCCCTTCTGCTTGCTGAAGTTGATAAGAGAAACCTGAATCCACTTAAGCAGATAAGAACCATTAAGCAGCTAAGGCAGTAAATCATGTAACCCTTTGTAATAACTTTATCTTGTGTATTGTATTGTCATGAAAGTTAAAATGAAAGGTTATCATTTTATGTTGTTCAATTTATATCAGTTGTGTAAGAAGAAGTTGTTTTGCTCACTTACAACTGATTTTAACTTAGGCTATTTGTATATTCAAATAGGGTGAGATTGTTGGGTTCAGTTCTTGAGCCCTTCAGTCTTTCAGTAGATTTAAACATAAAATCCCCTAAGTGTTACTCAAGCTGAAGTCTTTTAGTTTGAGTCGCTGAAGTTTCTTCAGCGTCAGCTCTTCAGGTCCTTTGAAGATTGGGAAGTATCTTCACTTCAGTTTATACAGCGGTACAGAAACTGAAGATGGACATTGGAAAGAGCTTCAGTTCAGCTTGGTTGACAATTCTAAGCTGAACGTTGTCTATCTCCTTAAGAGAAGATTGAAATGTTTGTTTTACTTCTAGAAGGTTTACAAGGCGGGAAAAAGATTGCTTTATGTCAAAAGAAATAAAGCAATCTTCTTGGGTAAAGGTGCTTCTAAAGTTGGTATAGAAGTACAACAACTTTCCTTAAAGGACTGTACCTGGTACTTTAGAGCACGTCTGCATTAAATGGTATCTTAACCACCCATTAGATGCATGACACGCGTACTAGGTTAACTTGTAAACCCTAATCCCTTTGCCTATAAAAGGAAAGGGATTCCCAGAGTAAATGATATATCTTCTAATTAATGTGATACACATTGAAGAGTTCATTTATCTCTCAAATAAACTGAACGGTACTACTGAAGCTGAAGCTTCAGTTTAGTCATAAGTAGTTTATTTTCTTACTCTCTTAACTTTGGTTAGAGTTTAAGTTCAAAGGAGATAAAACCCCCAATTGTTATTCAACCACCTTGCTATTTTGCAAGCAAGGTGTGTCATAGATTCTTTATTTGATTCTAATAAGAACCTATACGTTGAAAAGTACTTCTATATGTTTTAAACTTGTTCATTATATTCTTCATATATATAGTTGTTTAAAACTCACTTTGTTGCCATGGAATGTGATTAGTTTAACTTGATAAACCTTATATCATATTCCAAGGGACCAACATCGTCCCGATAAGTCACTCTAACCCGTTTCATAACATCCAAATTGTTTTCCCCACTTTTTCCTAAACGTACGCTTCATTTGAAAATGGCGTTGAACTTTTGGCAATTGTGGTTCAATGCATGCCATTTGCTTGTCAACATGTCCTTGTTGCGTTTTTGGTCATTTTGGCGATGAAACTCGTTCAAAACCCTATACCAAAATCTGTCTTTGGTTTGCCTCGCGCCAACATTCTGATCCTAGGAAACGGTAACAAAACATGAAGCAAGTAACGTTTCCTCGACCGGTTGCCAACGTAAAGAAACACCCGACAGGTTGGGATTTTTTTTGAAAACGGGTTCTTTGGATTTTTTGAAGGGTCATTTAACGCGTGTTTTGCTCGAAGGTGTTGGCTCGGTAGTTGCTTATGAGGATTGGCTTTGTGGTTGTTCTTGTTGCGGGTATTGTGGTGGGTTTTGTTGTAAATTTTGGAATTCCTGGTTTAGCAAGTGTTGTTGTTGGTGTTGTTGAAATTGTAGAAGTTGCTCGGGGGTCGGAGGGAACCCGTATTGGTTAGGGAAACCGTATCGTGGTTGGTTACCGGATGGTGTCGGAGGGTTTGACGAAGAAGACGTGTTGGGGTTTGGCATACCGAGGAGGTTGATGAAGCTTGTGTTCTCGTTTGGTAAGTCCGACATGTTTTTTTGGATAGTGAAAGTATATAAAAATTTGTGTTTGAGATTTGAATGTGCGTAAAAAATATATGGGTAAAGGGGTATTTATATTGTGTGGTAAAGGGTTTTTAAAGAAATTAATTTTTTTTCTTTGAAAACTAGCCGTTTTATTTAAAAAAATGAATTTTTTTGTTCGTGTTACGCTGCACGTTGATGTAGCAACTCGGAGCTTAACACCGTTGGCCAACGAGGGGGGCGGTATCATAACGCCTGGCAACGCCCAGACACGTCGGCATCACGTCGAGTGTCGCGTTATGATACCCCGGGCTCTAAACATCTACAAAATCACACACCCAAGAAAATCAATTTCGAATCATCTATTAGTTATTTAGTTTATCAATACTGGACGAGTACCAGTGCATAGCACCGGACATTCCTAGCGGCAGATAATTAATGATATTCGATATTATGGGAAGTGTTTCGTGTCACGTTCAAAATAGAACATTGAAAAGATCAAAATGTAATTGCAAACGGTTGTAACATGTGATCGTTCAACTATAGCAATAATTCTTAACATGCAATGGGATTTTATAGCGGCAGATAGTTGTAGTGATAAAAAAAGTTTATGGATTATAAACGAAAAATAATAAAAGTTTGAGGATTTGGGGATTGAACATAATGTTTTGAAACCCGGTTCGACCAGGCCGGTTCAACTGGTTGAACCATTTTTGGTCAAAAAAAACGAGTCAAATTAAACCGGATTTTATATTTTCGAAACCAGGTTTTACCCGGTGGAAGACCGGGTTGACTCGATGGTCAAAACGGTAACCCGATAACTCGACCGGGTCTATTAGATACTCGGTTTCCAAAAAATTCCATAAATAAATTATTTAATAGTTTCCAAAACATTTGACAGACTATTTTCAGGATTCCATAAATAGTTTTCAACATTTCTAGTTTTCAACATTCCATATATAATATTTAAGTTTTCAACATTTCAACATTCAACATTGTTGAAAAAAAGGTTGAAAATGCTTTATAGGTAGTATAGATGGTTCGTAACATGTTAAGTATGGATATTGCTATATTTAAATAATTTTAAAAATATAATATTGCACATATGTTTTCTGAAATGCATATTTTTCTTTTCGTTTATGTTGGGATCTAAATTCATTAGTCGTATATCAATTTTGCTATAGGTGATGGCGTTCGTCCAAGTTTGATTTGGGTATGAATTTATTTGTTAAATATCATCAAACTACCATACTCATTTGAAACAAAAATTTGGATTAGAACCACAAACCACCATTTTCATCCCCATTTAACAAGTTTTGGCTTTAAAATAAAGACAACAAATAACCATCTAAATCTCATATCTTCCGCCACTCCACGGTAACTTTCTCATCGACGATCTCGTCCATAAGTGTTTGTTGGTGATTGGGTTTTAATAGCGTGTATGGTTTCATCAAATGTGTGCGATCTGTAAGTGTTTGTGTGGCAATGGGGTTTTGGAGGTGTGGTAGGGGTGAGTTTTAAAAGTGTGTGCGGCCTATAAGTGTGTGTGTGGTGATGGGGTGGATTTTTAATTTGGCAATCATGGTGTGGCCGATTTTAAAGAAAATGGTGGTAGGTGGTGGTCGTGGTGGGAGAAGACGAGATAGGAGTGAACGAGTTTTCAATATTGAAGATGACCAAATACTTATAATATTTGATATTAAATGATATTAAGGGGTGTTTGGGTTGCTTATTTAAACTAGATTATAATCAGATAATTAACGGTTACAAAATGTGATTTTGAAAAATATAGTTATGATTTGATTATGCTGTTTCAAATCGCAATAATCAGATAATCAATTTTTTAGTGTTTAGAAAATCAGATTATTTATTTAGTTAGTAAGTAAAGTGACTACAATAGACATTTATGTATATGTTGAATTAATAAACCTTACAACATTAATGGCCAAAATAGACATTTATGTGAATTGGTCGCGCTTATGAAAATGCGTTTCTAAAAAGCACCTCCTCGCCCACTTTTTCAAAACTCCATTTGGCAACCTTGTAAACGCAAATAATCACTTTTTTTCTTTTTCATCCATACACTCTTTTTATAGCGTTATCTCTATTTTGAAAATAAAATAATTAGATAATTTGGTTGCAAACGCAACCCCAAACACCCCTAAGTAAAATAAAATGGGATTAGTATAAAATAATAATATAATAAATAATCAGAAAAGGACAATGGAGCTAAAGCATACCTCACAGAAGTTTGCGTCGGACATACAAGAAATAGTGGGATCGAGAAAGTGACTATTGTTGGGATTTTAATAATCTAGTAACTAATTACTACGAGTACGCAATGGATGGATCTAGTTTAATGTTTATATATTAACAAACAAATATAACACATAATTTGTACAAACATTGAATCAATAGAATTACTAAGACTATTGATATATTCTTGATCTTGAATCTTGAAACCTTGCAGTGATTAAAACAACCACATCTACAAGGTGCTCACACTACACGTCTATGGAATACACTAGAATTCTAGTGCTTGTTTCACGAATAAACAACGGAACACTATGTTCTTGCTTTTGGGTTTATATGATCGAAACAAACAAGCCTTTAGGGGTGTTTGTTTTTTGTCGCATGTGTAAACAAAGGGAAAAACACTATGTATGAAAAACACTTTGCATGCATAGTATACGTATGTGGTGTATTGCATGCATGTATGTTTATCACAACATTTGCATGCGATAGGATTTTTAGGGTTTGTAGCCTTTTGGCGTGTCATGTGATTTTGATGCCAAAGAGGGAGTATATGTGATCCTTAAACTTGTTCACCAAGTTATGGTTAATCACCTCCATTAGTTCTCAAAATCGACACTCTACCCCCACCTAGAACCTCCCATAGCCGACATCTATATCCCACACCCCACGGGTTTGGATTTTGAACTAATAAGTCTCTTGCTTATTAATTAAGGCCTATTAGTTAGTTATAGCTACTAACGATATAATTAACGATTGTTTATTATTTCATGAAACATATTAATAAAATTAATAAATATATTAATTACATTAGTAAACGTGTCCTCTGTGTATACATGTGTACCTCCAATAGGATTTCCTCAACTTGTTCTTTCTGCTCAACCTACAGACTATCATACCCTTGCCATAAATGTGTAACAACACTAAAAATGAGCAACAAAAGCGGATGAGCACACATCACTAGCAAATACTTGACTTAAGATGGATACCAAAAGTATTAAAACTCAAAGCTTTTTAAACTCTATATTTTGATGCAAATGATATGAAATAATATTTTTAAAGTTCAAGTAATACAACCAACTATTTTTGGTGTCCCAAACGTGGTTACGTTATAACAAACACTACCAAGTTACACCGTAATTAAGTCTGGGATGAAATTTTTTTGTTTAATAAAACACACAAACAAACAAGCACACACACATGCGAACATTCAGAAATAAAACAGAATTTCAAGCACGCGCAATCACACGAACAAGAACACATAAGCACACACACATGCGAACATTCGGAAATAAAACAAAATTTCAAGCACGCGCAAGCACACGAACAAGAACACATAAGCACAAACACATATTTCAATCAAACAACCAAAAATACCAAAACCGTTCCCCGACAGCGACGCCAAAAACTTGATGTAAGTCAACAATCAATCAGCTTTGTTTTCAACTGAAGCAAAAGATATAGCTGCTGCTGGATGTTATGCCATCATACTATGGATAAAGAGTCAACTCACTGACTATGATATCATATATGAAAAGTTACCCATAACAATCCAATTAATAAAAAAAAAAATGGGGCCCCCCCCACTCAAAAAACAAGCGTTCAGTAATTGTCAGATCAATAATCATACTCCTTAAAGTGATAACATGAATTCCTTTCATCCCACTCAATATCAACTTGCTGATATCTTCACCAAGCCTCTAGATGAGCCAACTTTCAAAAGATTGATTGTTGAACTATGTATGTTGAACATTAATTCAAAACCTAAAGCTTCAGTACTAACTAAAAAAACTAAAGCTTCAGCACTTGCATCTAAAACTTAACAAATTTTCATATATTAATCGTCAGTTCAGTTTTTGCATATAACCTTTAGCTTGTTTAAGTGAAGTAACTGAGCAACCACATATGTCTCATTCATGGATTTGCATGAGCATGTGTGATTTTATCGCTGGTATGTGCTTAAATACACACACCTTTTACCTTTAAAACAAGCCTTAGATGACCAAAAACGTACGCAAAAAATACATAGTATTATTTGTATGTTTTCATTTATATTATGCAGGAAACGGATATCCGATAAAAGGACAAAAATTAAGCCAAAACGGACAAAATCGAGCACGGAACGGAAAGAGCGGAAAAAGCCAAAATCAAAATGTCAAAGTCAAAATCAACCAAAAAGTCAACACATAAAAGTCAAGTCAAAAGTCAAAGCCGAAACCGAAGAAATGTTAAATGGTCCCACCCGTACCCATCTAATGGGTCGGGTCAGCCCATTTAAACATTATAGAGACTAAAAAGGCCCAATTCCTTTTATTACATACGGCCCAAACTGCCAAAGCCTAGCCCCAATCCCTAACCCATAACACCGTTAGCCTAAAATAGCCATTAACCCCTTGTCGTTAGTCCTTAAAGGACTGTACATGCAACAACACTATACTCCCTCAAGGACCAAACCTGCTGTTGATCCCACGCCTTGATCGGTTCTTTATGATATAAAGAGTTTGTTGCCTTGGAAGAATCCAAAATAACAAAGATTGAGACTTTGTAAATATACCAAAGTGTATGCGGAATCTACACTTTGATACTCTAGAGAAATTTATAAATGAAATAGTAATGATCACACTCAAACAATAAACACAAAACTCACTGCTTCAATATTATAAATAATACGAGTACTCTTTTACGTACAGGGGTTTATACAACCAAGAAGCTATACAAAAACACTCTCAGTGTAAATCTACAAGTTCAATATATCACTACTCTAGGATCTCCTTTTATAGATATACAAGATGCCCTGTTAACAAATATATCTGCCATCTATTTAGGAACAGTTACAATTCAAAATAAATATTTCCGAAATGCTCTCCATACCTTCTTATCATCCTATCATCAGCTTGACCATTTACAGTACAAACTTTTCTTCAGCAGCAGTATAAGTTATCCTGGCAGTACTAACTTTGTGCTGCTAGTACTAACCTTATGCTGGCAGTACTAACTCCTTTAGTACTGTTGGCAGTATTAAGTCATATGAAGATTTATTCCCAACAATCCTCCCCTAAACTTGTGATTGTCCTTTAAATCAACAAGTTTCTTCTGAATAAAAATCTTCAATACGCTGATGATTCTTCAAAACACATTTGTCATTTCTGCACTTGAGCTCTTTATGAATCTAAGGAGTTCAAAACTTGGGAACATCCATGAACTACCTTCCAATCTTGTACTTAACATCTTTGACAACATCTCTTGACTCAAGAGATACTTCTTTTCTGTCAACATATGGATCGCCAATCCATTGTTCATCAACAAAATATGAATACCACAGAAATCACATAATCTCTAGCTCAAAAGATTGTATTCATGTTGGTCTTTCCAAATCTCATCATCCTCATCAGGCTCAAACAAGGTATGGTAAAATCTCCCCAAAAGCATAAATCAAAACCTTCTGGTGCGAAGAACTAAATCCTCCTTAACTAACCTGAACAATTGTTCTACATCCATTCTGTCAAAATCTTGAAGCATTTCACTTAGTATCTTATAATTCTTTGAGCTCCCATCACCCCTGAAAACTTGATAGTACATGAAAGTCTCTGTCAACACAACTGTTTTCCAATCTACAATAGGAAACTTTGTAGATAAAGAATCAACTTCTATTGGAGCATCTTCTCTGGGTACTATATCCAAAAATGTCTTGAGTTCATCTTTATTAGTAACTTCTTCTAACTTTTGTCTTTTCCTATTTTGTTTTTTCTAGAATAGACTTCTTCCTCTTTGCAGCTGTTCCTTTGACAACTTTCTTCCTTTTCTTCTTGTGGCAACAGCCTCTTCCTTTCCCACAATCTTTTCAAAGACCTTCATTTTTCAGGAGACTTTTGCTTCTTACTTCTTTCCTCTGCATCAAAAGCACAACTTTTAATTAAAGTCCAAAGCTTTTCAAAAATAGGCCTTAACTTCATTGTAAGACATCCCCTTAAAATCAGTTGGGGGGATCTTAAAATTCACCTTGGTTCTTCAAATACATACCATGTTCCCTTCTAGCTTGAGCAATTGACTAGGCTTCATTTTTGAGAGTATTATAACTAAGACTGTAAGATCATTCCAGTCAATCTTCTTTGTAGACCTCAGCTTCTCCATATCTTTTTCATTTCCTCTTCTTCCATTGTTCTTGCATCTCAGCATCTCTAGCAATTTGAGCCTTTTGCTCCTCATGCATCTGTTTCTTCAATCCTAATTGCTTCAGCCAAAACTTAATCTTCTTGCTCAAGCTCCTTCTTGGAATTTCTATTGGCTCTTCATCTGACATTATACCTTTACCCTTATCTTTTCTTTTCTCTGCACTTCTTCTTGAGTAAGTAGCCGTTTCTCCAGCAGTACTAATGTGTACTTCAGCAGTACTAACTGGAGGAACTTCTTCACTAGCAGTATCTTTCTTCTTGCCAGCAGTACTAATCTCATCACTAGCTTTCCCAACTGCCCTCTTGCTCATGGATGACTTCAGTTGGAGTTATTTCTTGTATAAAAAGTTCAGTTTCAGTGCTTGCTTTTTCATGAACTCCTTCATCATCTTTAAAACCTTCAAAATAACTTCCTCTCCTGTTTAGAAGAATCATCTTCAAAGGCTTCTTCATCTTAAATAACAACCATGGTTTGTTTCCTTGCTTTCCCAATCTTTATCTTAGACTCTAGCTTCTTGATCCTTAGAATAAGCTTGGTATAAGCAGAACTGTAGGTGTTCTTTGTCTTCAACAAGTCAGCCTCTAAAACTCCAATCCTGTCAGAAAGAGTGGTAACTAAATTCATCAATTCTTGAAGTTTCACACTACCCTCATCACTTCCATGTGAGTGAACAGCATGGAGAGGTGAGTCATGGGGTGTAGGAGGGTGGTATTCTGTGCCAGGTTGTGTTGGTGAAAGTTGTATAGGTGAGGGTTGAGTAGGTGTGGGTTGAGTAGGTGATGTTTGAGTAGGAGATGGTTCAGTAGGTGATGTTTCAGGTAAAGGTGAAGGTGTAGGGAAAGGTGAAGATGTGATTCTAGAAGGTGAAAGTGAGAGTTCAGTGTCATCTAACATAGTGGGAAATAAAGGAACCTCCTGACCTGAAAATCCTTTGGTGGATCTCTTCATATTGTTAAACACCTTCATTGTTAGAGATGGAACAGAATAGAATCTTGTGTGTTGTTGAGGCTTGTGTCTCTGCATATCTAGGCATAGTTGGATAAACCTATGGTACATCAAAAACTTATGGGGACTAGATATGTTAGACACCATGTGGTCAAAGATCATCCTAGAAAAATTAAACTTTCTATTTGTGGCTAAACAAATGACAGCAGCTGCAATATTACTACTAAACTGCTCCCAAGCAGTCTTCTTTGGGCTTAAACAGTGAAGAATATTATGAATAAGAAACCTCCATTGAGGTGAAAA